>OX461810.1:75580291-75753872 GCA_949802685.1 Dicyrtomina minuta
TTTAACCCCTAAAACTCGAAGCCTCGAACGGACTGTGCAGCTGACGTAATGACAGCTCAAGCGGCGCATTTAAAAAGCATTAGGATACGTGCATAAATTATTCGTCCTTTAAAAATAGAACCCACTCTAATTCATTCGGCTTTTTAACAGAGATACACTCGTTAATGGACGTAAATCTTACGTTGACTTTATAACACATAGCGTGCGCACCACGGAAGACTAGGGAACGACACTAAATTACTCTCTAATTATGCACGTAAAGGCCATTCATATGCTATTATTATGAATACAAATAAATGAATTCTGAACTGAAATATTTTACGATTATTGACTGGAATAGTCATGTTTTTAATATATTTTCGCTTTTCAGAACAAAAAAGGAGAAGCTAGGGGCGGATGTTCTTTGATAAGTGATTCCCAGACCGGTAAGGGATGCCCACTATGTACTATCCATTGTGGTTAGGTTAGGTAAAAAGGCTGGTCATCACTTACTAGCCTGGGCATCACGTATCAAAGTAACCCCGCTGGGGGCATACCCACCCAAATACCGCTACGCCCGTACCCAGCCCCCAGAAGATTTATAGTCTGGAAGGATTAAGTATGCAGCGTAGCGGTATATACAAACAAACGGTAGTAAATGAAATGCAGAACACAATTTGCAACACCGAATACAGAAAAACAGAGAAGATTAATCCTGGCAAAATTCACAAATATATGGGTGTAAGCGGTCCCGCTCGCAACAAAAAGCCCTACAGTAAGTACACCTGACACTAGCCCTTGTATGACAAGTCCGGCAAGGTCCATATTGGCGGGAAGCATTACTTGGAGTTGGAACTGGAACTGGTGGAGGAAATCCCATAATCCTCATCGACTCCTGAATGTGCCTTTATAAAACAAAATATTATGCATTAAAATTATTTTTAAAATATTAAATTCTAAAAGAAACCCAATTTAAAAATAAACCAGCAAGACCCAATCATACAACCCAAATTAGCAAATTCTTCGTTAGCACTACACAACATAAAAACTAGCGCTTATTTAAGTACAGCAGCAGCAAAAATAGCAAAATTCATATTTAGCCGTGTATTTAACTTGAAAATAGATGAACATTACTGTCATAGGTAGAACTTGATTAACGCGCACGCACCGACTGCTCCCGCGACTGCCTCGCACACACAAAATACGTAAACAAAACATTCTTTCACATATTGCTCCCACAAGACTAAGACCCGCGAAACTTCACCTAACATATCCGCATCGAAGCTTAATTAGGCCTGAACTTTTAATAATTGTATGTCATAAAACATAGCTCCAAAAAATTTAATAAGCTAATACTACACTAATAAATAAATAAATAAATAAAAAATTAATTAAATGCGTAAATAAATACTAAAATAATTGAATAATTATTTAAATTATTAAATAAAAAATCAATAAATAATAAATTAAATAAATTAATCAAAAAAAATACATTAATAAATACATATCTAAATAAGTAATTACATAAATAAATAAATAAATAAATAATTACATAAATAAATAAATAAATAATTAAATAAATAAACAACCAAATAGGTTTATAAATAAATAACAAAATAAATAAACAACTAAATAAGTTCATAAATAAATAACAAAATAAATAAATAACTAAATAAGTTCATAAATAAATAAAAAAATAAATAAATAACTAAATAAGTTCATAAATAAATAACAAAATAAATAAATAACTAAATAAGTTCATAAATAAATAACAAAATAAATAAATAAATAATTATTTAAATTATTAATTAAATAAGTAAATACATAAGTAAATAAATGATTGCGTAACATATATGTCACTCATTAAATACATAACTTATTGGGTATTGCATAAATAAATAAGTAGATAAGTAAATGCATAAACAAATATTTAAATAGTAATTACAGATAAAGTTAGAAAAATGTAAGAATCTTAATAATAAATACATAGTTTAATTAAATCAATAAATATAAAAGTAGGAGGACAAACATATATACCTAAATAAAAAAATATTAGTTCCTGAAAATATTAAATATAAAGATTATTAGATGACATGGAAACGATTTGGATATTATATCAATAAATATATAAATTAATTTATAAACAATTGAATAGGTAAATATAAACATCATAAAATAAAATAACTCTAGTAATGTCCTATTAATGAGAGAATATTTAGTATTCATACCTATGCAGTCCGACGCGATTTCGGCGGGCAATTTGTGGAGCTATGAGAGATTCAGCCAACGATTCAATGAAAAACTGCCGCCGGGATGGATCTTTCGTGTGAACAGGATGACGGGAAACAAACATGATGTAAGAGTTTAACGCTGCAATATCCAAAAGCTGAAAAAAAATCTTGACAGGCCACCTTCTGGACGCTCTTTGACAGGTATATTCACCTATCATCTGGTCAACTGTATCCACCCCTCCTACAATAACAATATCAGTCAAATAGAGCGATCTTTTTAAAGATTGTGTGCCCAGTCGTACCCTACCCAGTCATACCCTGCCCAGTTGTACCCTGACCATTCGTACCCTGGTCTCAGTCGTACCCTGACCATTCGTACCCTGGTCTCAGTCGTACCCTGATTATTCGTACCCATGTCTTAGTCGTACCTTGACCATTTGTACCCCATACGATATAATGCCTGCTGGTATTGCAGGTAAATTGTCAGGGTACGACTTGGAAAAGAGTACGAATGGTCCGGGTACGACTAAGACCAGATTCAGACTGGGTGGGGTACAAGTGATCAGAGTACGACTGACACGGCGATCCTTTTAAAAACCCTATCATTCCAAAAATTCCAGACAAACTCAAACTAACAGTTAATACCAAAACGTAAGAATAGGTTGCTAAAATGATAAATAAATTAGTCAATCAATAAATCAATAAAAACTTGAATGAATGCATGATTAAATAAAAAATGGAACAAATAATTCGATAAATAAAGAAATACATTGGTACGGTCATTAGTGGCCCCCGTTTAAGTCTCCCCCACATTACTCGCCCCCACATTAGTCGCCCTCGGGTAATAGTCACCCCGGTTTAAGTCACCCCCAGTCAATACTCGCCCCCGTCATATTCGCCCCCGTGGTGTATGCAAGTAGTAATTATATGAACAGGTGGTGCAGGTGATAACCGTTGTCAGTTTATTGTAAAAATATTTATAAAATGATAAAAAATGAAAAATAATGCTTTACGAAATATGTACAAAATAAATGTGAACTCAGCATTCTTGTGTGAGCTTTTTAAAAATCCATGATAATTTAAATAATATATAATAATAATAATAATACGATGACGAAATAGGTGACTGAGTCAGTTGTGAGACATGTTTGTGGGGGCGAATATGACGGAGGCGAGTACTGACCGGGAGTGACTTAAACGGGGGTGACTATTACCCGGGGGCGAATAATGTGGGGGAGAGTAATGAGGGGGTGGGTAATGTGGGGGCGACCTAACCGGGGCAACTATTACCCGATCCAATACATTACTCAATAAATAAATACATACCTAAATGATTAAATATGTGCATACATAAATTAATAAATAAAGACCCATATAGATTTTTAAATATATAAATATGCTAACAAAATTAAAATAAAATAAAATATTCAAATGTAAGAATAAAAAATACAGTAACGTCTATAGTTGCACCCATTAATGTCGCCCCACCGCTCTCAACCCCACATTAGTCGCACCCAGGTATTACTCGCACCCGTGTATTACTTGCACCCGTTATATTCGCCCCCGTGATATATGCAAATAGTGATTATGTGAACTGCATGTGCAGGTGATAACCGTTGTCAGTTTATTGTAAACATGTTTTAGAAATTGTAAAAAACATTAAAAATAATGCCTCGCATACGAAATATGTACATATTAAATGTGAATTTAGCGTTCCTGTGAGTAAATCACACGTTCTAGTTTGCTTTTCTAGCAGCTCGTAAGTCCCTGCTGGAACTTTTTTGGACGGAGAATTGGCATTATAGGTTCAGCTTGTGTGACACAGTTCTTGGGTGGTCGTCCTCGGCGTCTCTTAGATACTGCTGTTGAGTTTCGTCCCACTAATGCAGGAGGTGAACTAGATACTGATGTAGGTGAGGCTAATAATGTGGGCTCTACAGGAGTCAGAGTTAACGGTACAGGATTCAAAGTCAGAGTTGACGGTACAGGTTTCCGGCAAATTCACTGGATCATGAGAACATGACTAAATGATTCCTTTTGACCTAATTGCATATTCCATAAAAGCTCCGTTACACCTTTGTACGATTACCTTTAAACCACAATTTGTGGCGGCGAATATACCGGGTGCAAGTTATACACGGATGCGAGTTAATTGGGGGGTGAGTAATACCTGGGTGCGACTAATGTGGGGGCGAGAGCGGTGGGGACGACATTATTGGGTGCAACTATTACACGAACCAAAAATACAACTAATTAAATAAATGATTGCATAAATAAATAATAAATAAAAACATGATTGCATAAATAATTTAATAAATAAATAATTAAAACTAAATAAATATTAAACCAATAAATAAATAAATAATGAAATACATCATTAAATAAATATTTAAATAAATTAATAAAAAAAACCCTAATAAATGTATATTATTAAATAAATAAATGATTTAATAAATAAATAATTAATTAAATAAATAATTAAATAAATAATAAACCAATGAATAAGTAAATATTTAATAATTAATAAATTAATTATCAAAAAAATATTTATATTCTAATAAATAAAGATATAAATAAATAAATAAACAAATGGAGTTATTATGAATAAATAAATAAATTTGGTGCTTTCAATGATGTTTTGTGAAATTAGAGTGTATTGTTTCACTTACCTTTGGTTCTATTGTAGTCAAGAATTACTTCAGGCTTGTGTGGTGGTTGATCTAAAAAAAGCGGATCAAAGTGACGAGTTGTAAGAAGAGGTATAAGACGTTTTGCTTTAGATTTGTACACGACCAGCATACATTCCTTGCTGAAATAGAAGGTAGAGGAATATATTTGTTTAGTTGCTGGACTCATATCATCTTTAGGAAGGAAAGTTCTTTGTTTTCGGACTGTAAACAGAGAAGTAGTTTGACGATCAAGCAGTTCCTCAGCTGCTTCTCTTGTTCCAAAAAAGTTGTCCGCTGTTACTCCACGTCCAGTGTCAAGAAAGTTCTGCAGCATATCCATTAACACTCGTTTGCCTTGGTTAACTTCTCGTGAACCTTCTCTACCCAGATACACCTGCAATGTTTTACAGAGAGTATTTAATTAATAAATAGGTAGGATAGTGGCAGGCCCATACACATGAAACACATACAATATGAACCTACTGTAAATAGAATTTTATACTGGAACATTAATGGACTTATAAAAGACAAACACGAAAAGATAACAATAATTGTACAAAACGACTTGGATATATTTTGCCTATCCAAAACCTAGATTTCTGAACTAAATAACGACTTAAAGAGAATTTTTAATAACCATACCATCACCCTGACTCCTGTAGTAGATGAGCGGGAAGAAAAAGTAAAGGACTCATTGTGGGAACGCAAAAAAGTGTTACTAAGCTGTGTACAATTGTGCACTAAGACCGGTACAAAACTACAATTGAATATACAAGTCAAAGAAATCCACCTTTATCTGCTTCGCGTACATACCGCCAACATCCCAATTCGATGATAAAATTGACAGCCTTTTTAAAGACACCTCTCACCTAAGCAGACATACGTGCATAAGGATAGGAGACTACAACAGTAGAACGGGCAACTTTAAGAACTTATCAGACGCAACGCAACATTTTGGAAAAACCAGGAACTCGCTAGATCTGATTACCAACAAGAGAGGAAAAAAGCTAATTGAGCTTTTCAGGGAACATGAACTTATATTGCTAAATTAAAGAACTCCCTCTGATCAGCAAGGCAACAATATTTATATAGGAAAAAACGGCAGTTGCCTTATTGACCTGTGCGTGTGTAACGACAAGGTAATTGACCAAGTAGAAGACTTCAATAATCGAAATGTTAATATCTGACCACTTCCCTATTCTGATTAAGTTTGCACAAAGCACAAAAACAAAGACATATGCCCCAAATATAGTAGAGGACAAAATACAGTGGAACAAAGAGACAGCCATAGACTTTTAGGAGCAGCTAAAAGAGGATAGTAAAGACTTAAACTTTAACCACTGTGACTTCAATACCGTGAGCAATCTAGTCTACTAAACTGCGAGCAAAATTGGAATGCGCATCTAGACTAATGGTGACAAAAGAAACATTCACGGTCCTTAGTAGTTTGACGAATAATGCAATACAGCCAAACGGAATGCACTTTACTGCTCCACAAACATCAAAAGAATGCACTGCATAATTGTGATACAAATGACAGCCTCGATAAACTAATGCAAGCCAAGAAAGAAAATACAAAAACTCTAATAGGACAAAAAGGCAACTTTCTTTGAGCGAGTCCAAAATGAAATCCACAACTGTAAAGACTCAGCAGGATACTGAAGGGCAGTAAAAATGCTAAGGAACAAAAAGTATGGCAACTAAACAAACGACATCAATTAGTCACAGTGCGATGCGCAATTGCAATCTGTTTTTGAAATCGCAGACACTTACATCATAGAAGTGTACAACACTGACGCTCAAACCTCACTAATTGACTCTGCCTTACTTGACGCTGAGATTACACTAGAAGAACAATTTAAAGCAATTAAGAACCTCGCTAACAACAAATCCCTAGAAGCAGATGGCTTACCCAACGAAGTATGGAAACATTTGCACGTCTTATCTTATGAGTACTTACTTCTACTACTCAACACCGCCAGAGTTCAAAACATACCAACAAGCTGTGCGAAAATAATTACAGCACCAATCTTTAAAAAAGGCAACGCAGAGCTATCTATTAACTATAAGCCTATCGCCCTAATTATTACAATCACCAAGATGTACACGTGTTTAATGTTAAACAGGCTTAACTCATTTTTCTTTACGAATCACATATTATCAAAGAATTAGGCAGCCTACAGAAAAGGGAAAAGTTGTACGGAACATATATTTGCGCTTCTCTTTTGTATCCTGAAACAGCTAAATGGAACAGCCCTCAAGAAGAAAGGAAAACCGTACGCGCAGTTTGTGGACCTGAGCCAAGCATTTGACTCCATCAAAAGGAACAAGTTGTGGTGTGGGCTAAAAGAAGCGGGCTTAAGTGATCTGTTTATATCAAAAATTAAAGAAATTTTCGATCAGGGTAAAACCAAAATGAGATGCAACGGGGGATACACAGACATTATAAAAGTGATAGGAGGAGTCCTGCAAGGTGAAACGTTTTGGCCTTCTCTCTTTACTATATATATTGACAAGATTGTCAAAATACTATAATCAAGCAAAATGCGAGGAATCTAGATGCTTTTAAGTGAACTACTTATATTTCTCTACGCAGATGACATTATCTTCCTTGCATCTAACGAACTTGACTTACAAAGGCAAATAAACACACTAAGCAGCTTCTTTAAAGAAAATAACCTAAACGTCAACTTTTCGAAAACCAAGGTCATGATTTTTCGGAAAGGCAACAATAATAGCATGAATATCAAGTTTAAATGATAAAGCAAACTGCTTGAGATTATCATCCAGTGCATCTATTTCGGCGTTTTGTTCACACACAGTGGAATATTTAATGCGGCAAAAGATCATTTCTTTGAAAAAGCGAGACTAGCGCAAACCAAGCTATTTGACCTCTTCTACTGGGCAAAAGTAAAAGACATAAATATACATGTGAGGCTATTTAAATCTCTTGTAACCTTAATCTTGATGTACGCTGCCCCTATCTGGGAACTACGCTATAGTGAGAGACTAGAAACCTTCCAAACAATGTTTTAAGACGGCTTACGGGCTTATTCAACTCAACACCGGGATACTACTTGAGATTAGAAACAGGAGCACAAAACATCAAGATGAAGCTATTCAAAGCACTACTGACGTTCCTTGAAAAAAACATCAACTCTAAGGAAAATAGTTTCACCAAAAGCTGTTATGAGATATTAAAGATAAAAGCCACATATCCTAGATAAAATTAAATGAAACAAGTTAAAGATCTTTGCTGATGCTTCCCTGGAAGGAACGCTCCATAATCTGAGCAGTGAGTATATTAAGCAACATAAAGCTGTAATATTAGAGAAGTACTGACTTAGCTGTATAAACATGGACGTACAAATAATCCAAAAATGCAGCACACTGAAATACTACAACCGCTTAAAGACCTGTGCTGTGAAATCGGACTACTTTGAGATGGGATTAGCCTGGAACACAGTAAAATTCATACAGAATCTAAGATCTGGCCTGCCTAGAATTGTCCTTGGAGTAAAGGTTATTATCCTTAACGGAATGAACAGACTGCAATTTGTGTGGAAGGGAAGAGAAAGACACCTTCCACGTAATGCTGAACTGCCCACACTACACATATTCAAGAACTACATTTCTTAGAAAAATAAGCGGCGCAAAACTAACTAGGAAGAGCTTCATGGCACAAGTTTTTTATGAATATCACAACGCTGGGGGATTCGAACAACTCTTTAATTTATGAGATACAGCCATAAGGACTCAAAACTGCTACTGCGGGTGCATCAAAGAGGACTGATTGACCTCTCTTCCTCTCCCCTCAAGCTACAAATGACGCCCGTCCTCCCTATTTTCTACCGCAACACCAAGGGAAATACTCTATACTACACTTAAATCTTTTATATTTTATATATTTGTAACATGATAAAAAAATGCCTACCACATACTATGTCAAAGTTTTTACTTACATGCTCTTTTTTTAGCCACGAATATCAAGAATTAGGCATATATATATACTAAATCAAACATATTTAATATCATACCAAACCGAATATTAATTACCTCTGTGAAGTCAAACGTGTCAATAACGAATGTTGTATGGGGTGCGGCCAAATCAGCTCAATGAATAAATCAATCAATCAATTAATAAATAAAGATGAACTAGATGTTAGATGTTTAAGCTAGTAAAATAAAATGCTGAATTGTAAGATAATGTACCTGAAAGTTTAGGAGAAAGTGAGTTTGCGCGTCAGTCACCGCCCACATCTTTATTCCGTACTTTCCAGGTTTACTTTTCATGTAAACCCGGAATCCGCAGTTTCCTCTGAATTTAATTAACATTTCGTCGACCGTAAGATTTTGATGTGGCTCATACACTGTAAAAATGTTTTCTCTCAGCAAATTAACTAAGTCCCGAATTGCTGCGAGCTTGTCAGCTTCTTTACGTTGTTCTCGGGTTGTCAAGTCATCAAACCGAAGGAACCGCATGATGGATGTAAATCGGTCCCTGCTCATAGTAGCTACAAAAGCATGTTTGGCATATTTTGGGTTTTCTCTCCATAACTTTTTTGTCGAGTACTGACGACACTTCTGAACGCCAGCTAGCAGTAATAATCCTATGAATGACCTTATGTCGATTGCGTCAACGGGTGTCCAATGCTTTGGTTTTGTAGGATGCTGAGCATTATGCCTTGTCATGTGTTCGTTAGCCCTCTGGTTAGTAAAATTTACGATCATTTCAATGATATCATCATTGAACAAAAAATTAAAAAACTGGACCTCGGTCTCTAAATTAGCAATGTTTGGAATTCCAGTTCGAACTCCTATACCCCCTTGTCGTGTTGTGTAGTGTGGAAATACACGACGAGACGCAGCTGGGTCAATATCATTTCTCCATACTGTTCCATCTTGAGCCGTCCAAGTGTTCAAGCTTGTAACTGGAGGTGGACGAGTAAACGCACCTTTTACATCAGGTCTCTGGAATAATGAGGCATGATCTAACATGTAGCTTAAATATGTGAGGAGAAATGACTGCATTTACTTACAACATAACTCAATCAATAACTTAAGAAGACATAAAAATTGTAGTATGTGTAGAGAAGTTTTTACATAAGCAATTGAATTATTAGTTATTAAAAAATATAAAAACATGGATTGACTTACTTGACGGAGAACGGGATCTTCATATTCGGCGTCAGATATATCCGTTTCACCCTCCTCTTCGTCACTATTATTGACTTCGATGTCGTCGTCACTACTCTCTTCAGACTCGGAATCCCCGTCTATTCCCCACGTGGGAAAGTGAAGAGCATCAGCTCGGCTGTGACTAGGCCCACTGGCCATTTTAGGTAGTTTGAGTAATAAGTAGATTAAGTTTAAGAATTAAAACTGTGTAAGTTAGTTATAATCTTTAAACAAAGATTTGGGATTTCCTATTTAACTTTTATCTACTACGATGATTACAATTACCTAATTGAGAGATGAGGTGTGAGAGGTGAAGTGTGAGTGAAATTAGTTTGACTGAGAATGAATTCTCTGTTTTAGTTTCTTTGAACTTGTCCGCCACAAACCAATGTGCATATTTGATCTATGCGTTGATACCCTGCTGGTGCAAGTTGCATTGTACCAGCCTTCGTTTGTTGGTACGAGATGGCATTGCCATTTCGCTTTAGCAAAAACTGCCATTGAAAATGTACATGCAAAAGTATGCATAATATATAACCGTACCCTGGAATTAAAAGTTGTAGTTCATTACAAATAGCCAAACATTTTTCCCTATTACATGTCATTTAGATCATTACATCAAATACTATTACGGACAAATTGTTGCGATTACTCCGACATTTACATTTTCAATGTTCCAAATATAAGCAATACCAATTTCAACCTTTTTATATCTCTATAATTAGATGTGCAATTAGTAGTGAATTTTTTAAAATTATTTATAAATTCAACAAGGAATTACAGATTACGTGTAGGTATGGCATGCTATTGTTTTTATATTAAATTTAATTTAAACATTTCATAATTAATATGAATTGAAATTAGTGGGTGGGTGGCTTTTAAAACTTGCAAATGTAATTTATGCACGTATCCGTTTCCCCGAATGCAATAGCATATGCACAGACTGTGCAATACCTTTGTCCTTTGCGGACAATATTTAAGGCCGATCTTTAAGGGTTAATACAAAAGTTACAAGATTTCATCGGTGAATTTCGAATTATGAATTGAAACCTTATATGGGAGTGCCACGGCATGTGCATCCAAATGGCTCAGTTTAACGTAAGGCAACTTTTCTGATTTATACATCATGTCAACTGTCGTCTGGTTTTGGGCGTCTACAAAAAATTGAGCTTTCGTCGTGTTAGACAAAGTAAATTGGTTTGCCCACAAACCTTTGAAATAAACGCCATTCACGAGGACCAGCACTGTCGAATTATCCAGCGATTCTGTGCATATAATATAGCCCCCAACATTATTACATGTAATAATAATAATAATTTATTCATTGTGTCGATTTGGCGTCAGCCCATACAACATTGTGAAGTTTTTACAAAGTAGGTATTTACAAAAGTGATCAATAGATCCTTGGTAATCAATAATAAAATGTCGGTAAAAATGTTTCTTGTTCGTATCTTGCTGAGTTGTTCTGTAATGAGTTGTTAAAAGCTGCAATTCTAAGAATTAGTTCATGTCGATGTGATTATATGTTAATAATTAGCGTAAAGTGGTATTTGGTTTACATTGCATAAGTTTCATTTCCATAAATACATAAATAATAAATAAATAGGTAGAGTAATGATGTGATAATCTGTAAGGTAAATACTCTGGTTATATTATGTGTAGTAGTTGAGTGGTAGGTGGGGAAAACGAGTTATATTTCTTCAATACAGCTGAGGTAGAAGTTTCGAATTTTCAGAGCCTCATTCCAGAAATTAAAAAGTTGTCCAAAACCTTCTGCATCCAGGTAACAGTTGAATATTGTTAACGTGAGGTTCTCCCTTGTTGGTTTGCTGGTAGCTAGTGCTTTAAGAAACTTCGTCCGTGGGGGCTTATAGTGCGGGCAATCAAGCATTATATGAAAAAGGTCTTCCATCTCTTTCCCGCATAGCTCACAATCTGTCTCTTCTGCATTTTTCCATAGCTTATTAATGCAGTTAAGATTAGTTGCCTTCCCTCTTAGAACAATTCTTGGGAATCCAGTTCTGAGATTAAGTATGAATTTTGTCATGTTCCATTCCATGTTCATCTTAAAGTACTCCGATTTTAACGCATGGGTTTTGATACTGGCATAGGGTGTCATTGCACTACAACTCTGCATTCTCATAACGTCATTGTTTATGCAGTTCAATCGATATTTTTCTACAATCTCCTTTCTGTGCTTCTTCAGGAATGCAGGGTTTAGGTTTTCAAAACAATACTCTAGTTGCGCATCCGCAAAAATCTTTTTAGTTTGAAGCATCCAGTTGTATCGAATGTCTGCGGCTTTAGAGTTTATAATTTCTCGGTAACAGTTTTTGGTAATATTGTTCTCCTCAGCGTTAAGCGTCTTCTCAAGGAATCTAAGCAGTGCTTTAAATAATATCAGCCTAATGTTTTGCGCTCCCGTTTCTAGGCGGAGGAAGAATCCGGGGGTTGAGTTGGTAGTATTCATTAGCCGCCGGAGGAAAACAGTCTGGAATGTCTCGAAATCTTCGCAGTAGCGGAGTCCCCATATTGGTGCAGCATACATAAGTATTGAGCTGACTAGTGATTGAAAGAGTTTGAGGTGTATGTCAATGTCTTTTACTTTCGCGCGATAAAAGAGTTCGAACAGCTTTGATTGTGCTGTTTTGGCCTTGTTAAAGAAATGTGTTTTGGCTTCATTGAATATTCCGCTTTGGGTGAAGGGAACACCCAAGTATACATATTTGTTTACTATTTCCAGTGATTTGCTATCCCAGTGAAATCTGATTGAATTATGTATTTTATTGCCTTTCCTGAAGATCATGACTTTGGTCTTGGCTAGGTTGACAGTAGATCATTTTCTTTGAAGAAAAAACTAAGAGTGTTGATCTGTCTCTGTAGATCCAATTCATTTGAGGCAAGAAGAATTATGTCGTCTGCATATAGCAGAATTAGCAGTTCAATAGTAAACATCTGTATTCCTTGAATGCCGCTGCTACGGAGAATCTCTGTAATCTTGTCGATGTAGATAGTAAACAGAGTAGGCGACAGAGTTTCTCCTTGCAGCACTCCACCCATCACGCTTATCAAGTCTGTATATCCTTCTTTACAGCGGATCTTGGCTTGGTCATACAGTTCTTTGACTTTGGAAATAAAAGGGTCACTAAGGCCGGCTTCTTTTAGTCTTGTCCACAGCTTGTTCCTTTTGATTGAGTCAAATGCTTGGCTAAGGTCTACAAAAAGAGCAAAAAGTTTTCCCTTCTTTTGAAGCGCTGGTCTATTTAGCTGCTTAAGTATGCAAGCATATAGAGCAAAAATGTGATCGGTGCATCCTTTTCCTTTCCGATAGGCAGCTTGATTTTCCGAAATGATGTTGTTTCTAGCGCAGAAGGAGTTAAGTCTGTCTGACATAATGCAGGTGTATAATTTGGTTATTGTATTAATTAAGGCTATCGGCCTGTAGTTGCTGGGTAGGCTAGCATCTCCTTTTTTGTATATAGGTGCTGTAATGATTTCTCCCCATTCCTTCGGTATTTGTTCACTGGAAGCTCTGTTAAGTATCTGTAGTAGGTAATCATAGGAGGTCTCGTCTAGGGATTTCCATATCTCATTTGGTATTCCGTCTGCTCCTGGGGATTTGTTGTTTGCTAATTTGTTTGTGGCTTTGAGTAGTTCAGCCAAGGTTATGCTTGTATCGAGTGCCTCAGTGTTATAAGCAGCAGACTTATTTTCCTTGTCGACAATTTCTACTTCGTTATTCTTTTCTGTCTCAAATATTGCGCGAAAGTGTTCGTCCCATTGTTGTCTCGAAATTTCATTAGCCTTAAAGCCGTACTTCTTGTCCCTAAAAGTGTTTATTGCCTTCCAGTAGTCTGCCGAGTCCTTACTGTGATAAATTTTTTCTTGGATTTTGTTGTAAAACGTTTTCTTTTTGTCACAGCAGAGACTGCGGTATGATTTCCTGTTTTGAAGAAAGCAATCAAGTTTGTCATTGGAAAAAGGGTCTTGGTGTTGGCTTACCCTGTATTTGTGAAGGCTGTTAAGGGTTTTTCGTTTAGCTGCACTGCATTCCTTGTCAAACCATTTAGGGCCAAAGTTTGTCATGTTTTTCCTGGGAGGCTTAGGAGCCATTTCCGATTGCTTAGCGGTAAGGTGTATGAGATCGTATAGTTCTGTGTAACTGCAGTTGTCAAAATTCAGTTGTTTACTGTTCGTGATTATGTTTTTTAGAAAACTTTGACTTTTTTGCTTGTTCCACCTAATATTGTGTCTTACTTCCGTAGAAATATGTTGAGTCTTCTGTCTGTCTTTGTTGACTTTCAAAAGTATAGGAAGGTGGTCCGATTCTATACACTCAATTATATCCAGGTCCTTAAGTTCGTTAATTGCGTTGCTGCTGCTGATGCATAGGTCAATTATGCTGTGTCCGTGATGTCCTATGTACGTGGGTTTTCCACTGCTGTCTGAGGTACTTCTGCCGTTGAGTATTGCTAGTTAGTTGGTTAGTACAAGGTCAATCAGCTTTCTTCCGCGTTTGTTTACCCCGTCGTCGTTTGTCTTTCGAGTCTGGTTGAAGTAAGGCGTATCATCAATTTGGTTTTGAAAGCTTCCTATTCTACTATTAAAGTCACCCATTAGGATGTACTTCAGATTATTTGTATTTGCGGTTTCTTCAAATAGCCGGTCAAGTTCTTCATCGTATTGTGTTGCTGGTGGCAGGTAAGTGAAGCAGAGTATGGCAGTTTTTGTTTTCAGCATAAATTTGATTAAGATTTTAAATCTGTCATGATAAATAATCTTGCATTGTTCCCAAATGTTATTTCGGACGCCAATAATCATTCCACCACTTTTGCGTCCGCGTTCTCCAACCGCTGGGATGACAGTTAATTTGAAATTGTGGAAAATTGTTTTTAAGTCGTCAGTTATTTCACTTGTCCAGGTTTCAGATAAACAAAAAATATCTACGTCATGTTGTAAAACTATGTTGGCTTTGTCATGTGTACAATTTTTAATTCCGTTTACATTCCAGTATAAGATGCTATTTACAGATTTTACATTATGTTGTATGCGCTTGCCAAGTTCCTATGAGTTTAAACTGTTAGTAGTGTCCATGTTGTCAGGTCTTGGTCCCTCCTTTCTCCTATTCTTCTCCCTATCCTCAAAACGTTTCTTGCTGAGTTCTGGAGGTAGGTCTGCATTGATGAATACTGGGTTGCCACTTCTGTTTTTCAGCTGCCCTTTGGCCTTAAGGACCGCTGCTCTGTCGGTTCTTTTTAAGAAGGTGACTAGAATAGTTCGAGTTTTGCCTTCTTCTTTAGGCCCAAGGCGTCTTGTTGTCTCAATTTCTGCTTTTACCTTAAGCTCTGAGTGTATAAGTTGGGTTACTGTCGTGTTCAGGTCTTCCCGCGTTTCAGTTCCAGTGCCTGGTTCAGCTATTCCTTTGATCAAAACATTGAATTGCCTGGCGTCGTTGGATATCCTATCAATTTGTTTTCTGCACTTAGCGAGTTCCATTTCCAGAAAAGTGTTATTCGTCCTAAGGCTGGTTACTGACACTTCAAGTGTTTTAGTACGCTCGAGCAGGTCTTCATACAGTTGTTGTTGTTCTGCAAGCTTAGTACGTATATCTTGAATATTGTCAAGGATGGCTTTAGTGGACTCCTCCATACGCCCGCGCTGTAACTCAGCTTGGTTGTCCATCTTTTCGCTCAACTGTGCAAAGAGTAATCTCATCTCTTCCGCCATCCCTCCGCTTTTTGTTCTTTTTGCGTTTTCGGCAGTTGTAGGGGATGTGTCTCTGTCTCTTTTGTTAGCAGTTCTTGTTGTTGGGGTTGATTGTCCTGTGGCTTGGTTGTCTATAGGCAGCGCTGGGCGTTCTGGGGATCTTTGTAACCCCATCAGCTATCTTGAATTATGTTAGATTTTGTTAGAAGTGAGACGTTGCTTTAAACCGTTATATGCTCTTGTTCTGATGTAGCGCGGCTGAAATCACAGACTATGCTCTGAAATGGAGTGAGACGTTGCTTCGCACCGTCGTATACTCCAAGTCGGCAGGTAGTTTGTGATTTTGTCGGCTGTTGGCGGCTGTCGGTTAACTTTTACTTGTTTGTTCTTTGTGCTATAAGTATTAGCTTTGCTTAGGCGTGCTTCGCATCAGCCCTTGCTCCTTTCCCGTTCAGTCTGCTGTCGGGTGATGTGGTTGTTCGTGTAGTTGCTCGGGTGTGCTTCGCATCAACCCTTGCTTCTTTGCTGTCGGGTATCTTCTAGCTGCGAGAGATGTTAAGCAGTAAGGTTGTTGTTAGTTAATGTGAAGTCTGTTGTGGGTGGCTATAGGATAGTCTAACAAAGAGATAGGTCTGCTGTCGGCTGTTGGCATCTGTCGGGTAACTTTTCTGCAGAAATAATCTTGAAAAATTTTGCGATGTGGCGTTTAGCGGCTAAGCCAATTTCGATTTTAAGTGTCAACACCCTCAACGTAATAAAGTATTTACAGCCGAGTGTTAAGGGGGTAATTTATACCAGAATCGATTAGCTCCGTGATTTTATTTTTGGTGAAGTCTTGTACCCATTCGTTAATGGTTTTTGCAGCAGCTACATTGTGTAAGAAATCCACCTGTTCAACTCCAGCATCGAACGACTTTACCACTGCTGCAATGTTTTCCTGGTTGATTTTAATGCGTTTTGCACAGTACAACTTGTTTGCTTGGCAGAGAGTGTACCCCTCAGTGGATTCCTGCAGAGAAAGTTTAATGTTTTACATAAAATTTATTTTAGTAATACTTTCTTAGGTGAACATTTTAGAATAATAGCTTTTAAATATTTCAACCCTTACAACTATCAGAGTTTTATTTGTTAATAGTTTGTGTATCAAAAAGTAAATCTTGGAATTGCCTTTAGAGTTGGAAGTACTTGAGAATATCCATTCCCGAGAGTTTCATTGTTGGGTGGAAAGTTGAATACGCTCGAAATTTCATCTGCTGTCTTTCCACGAGCCCCTAATTTTAACATTGCAGTCACAGCGCTCAGACTGAGCGGTGAGAAGATCAAATTGTCGGGATTCGTTTTCTGTAATTCCTAAGAAGTTCAATTTGGAAAAGCGATTACATAAAATTACAACCTGGTTGACGGGAATATTCTTTTACCGAGTCTTTGATGGGGGTTAGTGGGGTGGCGAGTAAAATCATATTAAAAATCTAATTTTACCTAAAAGCAATATGAGGAGAGAAGATTTTCATTCTTTGCAGCTACGTATAATATATATGTACTTAGGAAGCTCCAAGGAATTGTGCAACCAACACCCATTTTAAAGGATACAGAAAAATATTAGAAAACTAACTAATTTTTAGCTATATTGGCATTGCAATACAACAACAAAAATTCGAACTTTTTAGTTAAATTAATATCACCTCTTGGAGGGAAACGGAAAGTAGTGAATTTCCTTCCGCGACAGCTTGAACTTCTGGTATATTTTTCAAATCTGATGTCATTTTGAATTTTTGCAGTAACCAGGAAAAAATTGCAATGGTAAAACTTAAACTAAACTTGTGACTTGTGTGCAGGTGAACTGAAAACTGGAACTGATGCCACACAAGAAAATCGGCATAGGCTTTAAATACCAAAATACAAAAACAAATTCATTCCTGGCGTAAACAATATAATAAATGAATTGATACACAGTTTACGACGCGGACAGTTGCTACATAGGAAACGTAACCTAACACATGTTGCATTTATAGTGCTTTAACTTCCGCCAGACATCTGGATTTTTTATTATTCTTTGAAGCAGTGTCACCCTCAAACTTTAATCCGGATATTTTATTGTTTTAACGTATTTTACCTATTTGCATCTAATGTTTATTGCGTCGGCTAATTTTTAAGCGCGCATGAATATGCAAATTGTAGTGTAACCTACAATCGTAGTTCAAAGTCATGCACGAGTCAGTCCGATCTGAAACTCGATGATACAATCTCATCTGTATTATCTGTATAATATACTGACACTTTCATTTTTGTGTTTTAGTCTGCTGTCGAACATGTTTCTGTCATAACATTTTTATTTTATAAAAAATTGCAATTTGTTTCTAGTTTATTGCATTATTTAAATTGCACTAAAGGCAATATTATGTACAAACTACTACTTAAATACAGTTTGGGTCGTTTGATGTAGTTTATTGTAGAATACGCTCAATTTTTAACATACCTTCCATTTGCACTTTTGTTCTCTAGCTTATTTTAGCCTCGTTAGCATATCAACATCTGCAAGTTTTTATTAAACTTCTCTAAAATTGTTAAAAAAAAACAAATTAGGGATTTTTATTTACACCTTACGATTAATGCACTTAGTTGTATTTAAATTATGGCTTTATACTGCGATCCAGCACTCTTGCTATAAATATGCGTCTGAATGTCACATGCAAAACAATCTTCCTATTATTTAACATCGCTATAAAAAATACACTGAATTCGATGAAGACGTAAAGTGCTAATTATGTCTTATAATGTGTTTTTAATATTGTAAGCTGTTTTATTTAAATGTTTTTGAAATTTGCACAATATTATTTACAAGCTTTTCTTAGAATCATGATGATCGAATAATTTTTGTGTGTAGATAGTGCATTTTTGTTTTAGCAAAAAATGTATATGGTTCATTTTGACCGCACCGCACCGGCTTTGTGTAATTATTGTGCATATATACTGTTATGTTTCTAAAGTTATCAACTCGCAGCTGAAGCGGTCACAAAACTGTAAACGCTAATTGAATAAGCTTATGAAAACTCTCTAAAAGGTTCAACGTGATATGTGATATTCAAATCTTTAAGTCAGTCCTCAGTTGTATTTTTGATTAAAACTTGCTGCTTGTTGGGGGGATTAATTTTTAAGTTTTTAAAAATTTTTGCTTGTTTTGCAATTATTATTTTCCCAACTGCACCCGTGTTAGCTGTTTTCAATTTTGATTATTTTATCCGAATAAGGTTAATGTAAATGCCAACTAAAAAGTTGGAGCTGAAATTGTGAGTACTTGTACACATTATTTAGCCTATCATAAGTAGTTACTTAGGAGCCATACATCTATTACGTATCCCAATATCCGCGACCAAACTGAATCCCCACCCCCACCCCGTTTTTGACATATACACGCTCATGTCAAAACTAGCATTTAATCTAACGAAGGAAAACTAACAAACATGCAACATTTCGAGTGATAAAATCTAAAAATAGGGGACTCCCGTTCCATTTTCCATTATTCGAAACTCTCCCTGTCTCACCCCAACGCATCTCACCGATTTAAATATCAACCGAAAAAAACGGCACTGTTTACGGTTTAGACCTTGACACTGCCCACTTTTAGCAGGAGCATCTGCCTTTTGACCATTTGAATGTTTTCTGGAATTTTGAATGCCTTGTCATACAGAGAAGAAACGTAGACTACCGCTGATGGTATTGGTGTAAGCAAAGCAAAACTACTCGTGACTATATCAAGCGTTAGAAACTTAATAAAATAAACACAGCCAATAATTGAATTTGTGATCAATATGTTTTTCAAGACATAAATTATGTGCGACGTGCTCAGGTTAAAGTAGTTAATAGACAGCTCTATCTTCCTACACTCCTTGTACGAGATGTACAGCTTCAATTTTAATGAGAAATGTGCCACGGATTTGTTTGTGAGAATAGCAGAGTACGACTGTAGTTTCCGTAGTAGTGTCTGGATTCGGAAATCAGTTTTCATTAAGAAGAGCATTTGCAAAAGAACATTAAATACACAGTTAGCTGCCCATAACAGTATAATTAAAAATTCTACAAGGAAAAGCGTCGAAAATGTCAACATATTTTGTTGACTTTCTTGAAGCGCGGAGTCGGCGGAGTAGAGACGGAAAATGGGAAAATGAGGGAAAGATCGTACAGGAAAAGAACGACAAACGAGCGGCAAAAACCCATCTGAGAAATCTGAGATCATGCCAAATGGAGAGTAGAGGACTATAAGCTCCATTAAACTAAATTCACCAATGGATTTTCGTTCTATAATTTGATCTGCAAAAACACAAAACTAAGGCAGCTGAGAAATTAGTGGCAAATACACATGTTAGTTATTTATCTATGCGTGATTGAAAATTGAATGACTAATTAGAATTATAATGTAACGTTAGGAGGTGATTGATTCTTGGTTCCATCAGAAAATTAACAAATGTTAGTCCTTAGGTTCTCGCTTTAAACTTTGACTTTAACAATGGTTAAATCTGAAAGCGAGATCCTTACGGCTAACAATTGCTAAGTTTTCTAGTGAAATCAAGGCATATAGGCCTACCATATGACGTTCAATCAATTGGTTAAATATTCCAACAGTCACTTCTGGCCAGCGTACAAACATTGAGTACGTCATGTAGAAAATCAAATTAAATGATAGAAATTATATGCAGTGAATTGGGAAGTGATGTAGGATAAAATATTTTGGGTAGAAAAAAGACTGAAAAAATCTTCCATTGAGGTAAACTAATCCAACGAGTGAAATTGTAAAATACATGATCCCCTTTTGAATTTTTGAGTTTTTCTTTAAAGAAATTATTCCGGATTTTAGGTCAACTTAGAAAGGATAAAAATTGAGTTTCGATAAGAAATTGAATAGTCGTAAAATGGTCCCAAATTCATCTTTTGTCAACATTGTAACCTTAGAACTATGCCTACGGATTCTCTTAAAAATGAAAGTGCATTTTTGTACTAGATTGCCTATACTTGAATTTTATCTGTAATTAAATGCCTAAACCGGTAAACAAAAACTTTACGTACGCTTAAAGTAATTATTTTATTTCCCTATTCAACCAATGAATTAACATAGTGATTGATCACATTCGAAACAAAAGTAGCTTGGTATGACAGAGCCAACGTAACAATTAAATACTTTAAAACGAGTATGGTATTCTCCTCCCCAATAATGAGGGGGTGGGAGGCCATACCTGAGTTTACCATCCCTTCTCACGTATGCATCTTTAAAATTTTCCGAAAATATGAATTATTTAAATTTTTATGATTTAATAATAATAATGTCGTGAGGGTGTGAAAGATGGTAGACGTCAGATGGTAGTATTTAAGTTAATTACGGGGGTGTTCCACCACTCCGGAGGAGGCCGGAGACCTATGAAGAGGGGGAGAGAGGCTCAGCTGAAGCTCCAGCCAAGAATCTCCAGAACAGCTACAGACGGTAAGGATGCAAATTTTATTTATTTTAATTTAGATGAATAATTTATTTTAGCTAGGATTTAGAGTTTAATTTTATGTGTAAGAATCCTAAGGACAAGTAGCTCGGTGGCTGAGGTCAAGGCTTTGGAAATATCATCCATTTCTTTTGCCTCGCCACCACGAGCTCCCGACTTCCTGAGAGATTACGGAACCACATCGACCGTACACGGCAAACGGAGCATGTACACGGTCGAATGGTTCCAGGTCCCACCGAGGAAATTCGGTGTGTCCGGGAAATTTTGCTGTTTCTTTTTTGTTTTATTGCCAATGTTAATGAGGAGATAGAAGGCTTACTAATTTTGCTTCTATTTGCAGGAGGACAAGTCGGCGTGAAGGTCGGAGGCCTGGAAAATAGAAGCCATTTTCCGGTTGCCCTCAGCTCCAACGCCGCTGGACGGGACGGACAAGGGACATGGCAGAGCGTTTGTGTTGCCGACCATTCCAGACGGCAATCGCTCTTCGTCCCCGACCCTCCAGAACAGCAGCAACGACTTGTCCTGAGATTTGAATTAATGAGGTGAGTTTTTATTTTTTTATTTAGGTTGATTTATTTTTATTCATTTAACAGGAGGATCGTTGGGAATGTGGTGCTGACTCCGTGCCCAGCAACCACATCCAGCCCAGAAAGGACGGAGAGGTGCGGTGGAGAGTGTCCGGGCTATAGAGGAAGGCATGCTACGGACACACACCGCACCATTACCATCAGTCCAGGCCGACCAACGACCCTGAATTTTGGATGCCAATCAGGTAAATATTTATTTTACATTTTATCTTAATTAGGTTTTTAGTTTTTATTTAAGTTGAGTTTAATTTGCCAATTATGTTAGTAGGGGAGGTTGGGCGGACGATGGCAAAGCCATGTTGCAGAGAGATACGGACTGTGTATCTGCTCCACCGTCTACTCCAACGTGGAGGACAAACCCGCAAAAGTGAGCTTGAGCTCCGGGTTCGCCTCTACCTGTCTGTTCTCAATTTTGAAGTTATTTCCTTTTATTTTTCCTAAATTTTATGTATGAACCAAAGTCCTTAAATTCCGTTCAGCGAGTTGAGAGAACTACAGCTGACGACTAAATGAGGTTACCAATTATTTTATGCTTCAATAAATTATGTCTTATTTTAATTACTTATTTCTAGATTCAGTTATGAGAAATGAGAATCAATACAGGATTTGCCGATTGAGAAATGAGAACACTCAACGAACGGAGATGAGAAGGTAAGTTTAAGAATGTTAGTTTATATTAACAATTCAAATCAAAAAGGAAAAGATAAGTTCAATTTCAAATGTAATATTTCCCAAACGACTTAGGGTCGAGGGCCACAACTGAATATATACTGATTAATTTATGTTTTTGTTTTCTTTTTAGGGTTCGTCCAAATGGTTTACAATATAATGATTTACAAGGTAATGATTAACAAAATGATACGCTTACGGGTGCCACGGGTGTGACATCTAATATTATCTGATTCCAGGTCCATGGCGATTACAGGTAATTCACGATTTACAATTTTGGATTTATAATTTATACAATTTGGTCCAATTGACCTCTATAATTAATTCATAACAAACTGAGGATAAATTCGTAGAGAGGAATCGCGAACACGGTGAACACCAGGAATAAGAATAGGAAAATATAAAAGTTATCACTCTGTTTTCTCTTTTTCTTAATTTTAGATTGTTGATGACACCAACAGGAGTCATGGGGACAATCCCCTTGTAGTTTCCTTATTCCTTTCGGAGTTTCCATGTTCTTTGATTCCTTTCTATTCATTTTTCCAACCAAATTTCAGAAGGAAAAATGGAAAATTGGAAATGAAGATTCTGAAGGATTTTGAGGAATTGATGACGGAGACCCTCTCTTCTTCGAAGCGTGATTGTTTCTGCCTTGGCACGCTCGCCTCTGCTCCTTCCTCGCTGAGTCTCTTGTCGCCTCGGGAAGCATCATTTAATTCCTTTTGTGGCTCATAGACGCTGTGTGCTGAAGGGCTGCGAGTTGTATCTTATTTTATTATCTCCTTCCATGGATCTTCCTCACTCTCTGTCAGATGGCCGATGCTGTCTGAAGAATTTGAGGAGAATCTGTGGGAGGAAAAGTTGTGATCTCGATTCCTTTCTCAACTTATTAATACTTATAGAAGAAAACTCATTTTGAGTAATACGTCCATGATTATGTTACAAAGGGGACACATAATTAAAGGAACTAATTTGAAGTTGAGAAAGTTGGACTTGTTTATTTGTACGCTCAATTCATGATGAAATTAAAATTGAATATTTCAATTGTGGCTCATCGTCAATTATTATAAAGGGTGGTCAATATTAATTTAAAAGCTTGTGAATTACACAGTTTGAGCAAACGCCATATTTTTTAAATCATTGAGTGAACTACTGGGAATAAATTATGTACCTACTTCCTTAAATTCCCAAACAGTTATTAACTACATATATTAAAGAGCCTACACAACCCTAGTGCGGATCCTTGCTATGCTATATAGCAAAAGTCCTAAATATATAATTACAAAGATATTCCAGTTTTCATTCTTAAGAGGTTCAATCTTTACCTACTCTTTGTTTCATTACGTTACTGCAATGTAAAAGCGATAATTCATGACGTTCATGTATAGTTTGTAATAATATGGGTAATTTTAAATTTTTTAAATTAAGCAATTCAGAAATTATTGTAAACTAACTGTAATGTGGTCCCATCCAGTAATTGATCCCACCCACCACATCCAAATTGCGCTTGGTGGGCTCCGCTATCAGCTCTCCAATGATTACGACAACCTCCCCCGCTATCTCCACTTTTTATTTTTTATCCCAACCCCAATAATTCGTTGATATTTCCTGTTTGTATTTTTGTTTGCTGTTGATTAAAATTGAAAAAAAAATTTAAAATTGACATTTTTTCAATGCCTATATTATTTAGTAAATAATAATTATCACGATTCGATTTGGAATAATTATTACTGAAGCCAAAAGTAATAAGTAAAGGTAAATCTAAAATGAGTGTAAAGTACCGCGCCTTTAATTACGTGTACAGTAATTGTGAATATAGAATTGTTTGCGGTCCCGACGATGTGTACCATGTTTGCAATAAGGCCAAATGACCCTGGTCACCTGTACTCAGCCTTCCCGGGAGTCGTGGCAGGAGACTTCTGGAGCTCTTTTTTGGACTTTATTTAGCCTAGAACTACGTTGGTTCCTTTCTGGCTCCTTACTGCTGATTCTTATTTTTGTAATAATTGGTGTGCAAACACTTTTACGATTAACGATACCCTTTCTAGGCTCAGGTAAATCACAATCACAGAACATAGTTTGATGTTTGACTATAAAAGTTTGTAAAAATTACGCGCGCAATCGCGACTAAACAAAGTCGCCGTTGTCGTTGTGAAGTGTGTTTTCTATCAGATAAAATCTTAAATTAATTTTTAAAATCCGCACATCATTAATCATTATACACATCGTCTATGAAGAACCAAAATAAACCATTTCCAATTTAAGCCAGCGGCGGATACAGAAATTTTGTCCGGGGGGGGGGGGGCTAACAATGTTAAGCCGCCATACTGGAAAATGGCCGCTCCTATCTCTCTACAATGTTAAAAAATTCCCTTCTGGGGAAACCCCCCTAGCCCCTCCCCTCTGGATCCGCCACTGATTTATGCTACATTTAAAATGAGCTGTGTCAAAAAAAGACAGCAAATAAGATACATGCTTACAATGCTAATCACGAGTTTCTAAAATAGGCAAATTGTTCTATTGTCATGTTTTTAAAAAGTTAAATGTTTTATTTACATGTTTTTAAAAAGGTAACAATGACCTATTTACATACTTTTGAAAAGGTCAAAATGTTCTATTAAGTGTTTTTCAAAAGTGTAAAATGTCCTGTTTACATGTTTTTCAAAAGGTCAAAATGTTCTATTTAAGTGTTTTTGAAAGTTTAAAATGTCCTATTTACATATATGTTTTTCAAAATTGCAAAATATTCTATTAACTTGTTTTTTGAAAAATGCATAAGGTTTTATTTACATGCTTTCATGAACATGTAATTTACATTTTTTCTGTAGATAGTAGATTTTGTGTAAAACTAAAAATGGATATGGGTCATTTTGGTTCTTCAAATACGATATATAAATTAGTTAAAAAAATTTGTGTGTGAATGCTATACTAATTAAATCTGTTTTTATTTTTGCATGTGCTTCTATCATTTAGTGACAGTGAACGAAAGGAATTCACGGAAGTGGACATTCAAGCATTTCTATACCTCCAGATATTTTCTATTTTAATCAATGACTTTAATGACTTTTTCTTTCCTGGATTCAATTTGAGTATAAATTGATGCGCCAACTGTTTTTATTTTTGTGATACTAACATAACCTCCGATCACTCCTTAAATGCCTTTCCGCATTTTTGCTTAGTGGCAATTATCGCACTAATCTCAGTCATACTCATCATGTATTTCCTCCCACAAAAGTCGAAAGTACGAATTTTATCTGGAGCTCTACTTGGACGTATGAAGGAAAATAAGATTGGACAGAGTCAAGAGAGGTGAAAGGCGGAAGGCAAGGACGAAAATGCTTCCCATATGGTATAATCACTATATATTCTATAATCACTAATAATAATCCCTTGCTGAAAGCACCCGAAGATCACCCCACATACGACGAAGACAGAAAAAATGAGACGTGACCGAAACAGTTCCATCGGCGTTTTAGTTGCACCTATAAAACACTGACTGTCTCACATACATACACACTGTAATCATTTACTGGGTTTATCTCATTTTGACAAAACACATTTGACTAATTTAAAAAGATTGCTTTGGTTGAACTTTATTGACTTTTGCCATTCAACACTGTAGTGTACTGTATCTAGTTCAGTATTACACTTAACGCGAGTAATCTCATTTTCGAAAAAAATGGACTTATCACGTTTTGCCAAACAATTCTTCATTTCTTTAACTATATCAGATATATAAGCCACATCTCATAAATTAACATAAAACTCGCGCTGATGGATCACGGTAACGGATATTATTTATATTTTTTGGTAAATGTTGCTAGCGTTTTTTTGCTTTGTTGCACTAATTGTTGTTTGCGAAAATAGCCCTTCATTGGAAAGCCAAACACGCGAGTTGTGGAGACACTATGGACACGAAGGGCCGTTTGTTTAGTAAAGCTCAAGATTCACGACTAGGCTCATATGCGGCTGCGGCTGATATTTATGTATGACTTGCTTACTATAGTGAACTGACCTTCGTTCCTGTCCTGTATCTGAATTACATAATTCTAGTACTTATTACTATATAATGTGATGTGCTTTCCTGCACCTGCTGCAACTCATAATAATAAAGTAGTGGACAAGAGTAACCGTGCAGGTGCAATGCATAAGCATGTGTCCAACTTTTATTCATTTAATCCACATTAAGTTAAGCACTCGAAGCTGTATGAATATCAATATTAACTTGAAAACATAAAATATTAGTAGATACATACTAGCAACTACTACAGCAAGTAGGATGTTTTGCTTGTGACTTGTGCAGTGTGTTTTTTTTCGAATAAAGGAAAAAAAGGAAATATATGTATAAATTTATGTATACAGTGCTATTTACATATACTATATTACCTACTTAATGTACAAAGTTACCAAAGTATTAATAATACACTTACGTAAGTAGGTGCTATATTAAAAAAAAGAAGCACCTATGCTTTTAAATTTTGGGAGGCACGCTTTTTTTATAAAATATAAAAATCTGTTAGGACTTCCAATAATATTTTGGCTTCGGCGGTAGTAGTTTACTTTCGACAGGATTCGTAACTATACCTAGTACTGACCGTGTGTGTCTAAAAAATGGTTGTAGGATTTTTCCTACCCGGACTTTTCCTACCCATTTGGTTTCTACGCGGATTTTTCCTACCCTGACTTTTCCTACCCATTTGGTTTCTACGCGGATTTTTCCTACCCGGACTTTTCCTACCCACGACCAAACCTAGGACTTTTCCTACCCATGTACAAAAAAGAAACTACACATTGCGCAAAGATATGCCCACAATATTTTGCATTTTATTATAACCTGGAGTTAATTTACGGTACACTCATAAATAGTTGTGTTTCTATTTTATTTCTACATAAGTAATAGTAATAGTCTCGGGTAGGAAAAGTCCTAGGTTTGGTCTTGGGTAGGAAAAGTCCGGGTAGGAAAAATCCGCGTAGAAACCAAATGGGTAGGAAAAGTCCGGGTAGGAAAAATCCGTTTACCCTAAAAAATTCTTATGTTTTTTATACAATTTGGCGTTAATTATTTAGTTCTATCGTACTGTAATGTACATTGATACTTATTACACTTTAACCTTCATTAGATAAAACAAAACAAATCGCCGGCGTAGAAGCAAATCTGCATCTTTACAAAAATATCTAAAAGTATAACCGTATGTATAGTATATCCTTAATAATTTCGGTGGAAATAAGCTCGATCATGGCTCCACAGTACAGTTCGACATTTTAAGTACTTACTGGAAAGATATGGATTTGCATTCAGAAAATATTGGAAATGAGCCCCTTGCAAAACTACCGCCGCTCACGGAGCAAGAGCGAGCTATTTTGAAAAAAACCAACGTTAAATCATACGTATTCTTAAATGGCTTTATTTCCAATATAAAGTTTATAGTCTGAAATTAAAGATAAATACAGAATTAACACTTTAAGATCATTAAATTGGCATAACCATGCCTGTGGTGACCGTAAAATTGATTCTCAGGTCGACGTATGTATTTCAATGAAAACCCCGTACGACGTGTAGATAAATGGTACGTGGTTTCCATTGATATACATACGTCGACCTGAGAATCAATTTTACGGTCACCACAGGCATGGTTATGCCAATTTAATGATCTTAAAGTGTTAATTCTGTATTTATCTTTAATTTCAGACTATAAACCTCATATTGGAAATAAGAAATAAAGCCATTCAAGAATACGTATGATTTAACATTGGTTTTTTTCAAAATAGTTCACTCTTGCTCCGTGAGCGGCGGTAGTTTTGCAAAGGGCTCATTGCAAAGATAAGGGTTTGCTTCTACGCGGACGAAATGGAATATAATTATACAATAAAGCTTCTAATAACTTCCAGGGTATTTACGATTAAATCAAATGGAGATCATGTTTTTATACTCTGGTTTATAGTAACTCCCGCGTCAGCCTAAGCTTGACGTCAGCGTCTGAACCATAGAAATCTAGAGAACACCCGCGATAGGCACTCAGCATTGTAATGAAACTCCCATGCAAGGACGTTTTTCCAGTTTGGCCTGATACATAGGAAAAATCTTGGCGTACACTCGCGCCGTCTATACGTGTGGGGAAGCAACAGCTCCTCAGCATTACATTTGCATAGGGACTGTGCACACCAGCGCCTCTCCAGCTGTAGGGCGGAACTGCTTGCAACAGCTCCTTAGCATTTCACAACATGCAAGTTGCGCACTCATTTAGATGGCGCAGTTCTCCGCTCGTAGGCACTTTTCTGAGCTTCGTACATGTTCTATAGATTTCTATGGTCTGAACGTTATTAGAAGCTTTACGGTAGGTGCAATTTAAGTAGATTGCTGATGAACTGATGAATATGAATGATAAAAGGAATCGTCCAAAACTGACACCATAAAAAACAATTTTATGACGCTATGGCCCCCCTCTTATTAGCTTCACCTTTGCGTAAATGGCTATCTTTTAAGCATGGGATGGTTTCGATTGCCAACTAAGGGAGCTTGCAATTATGATGTCAAGCAAAAATCGTCGGTTTTGACCCCTCCCCCCCCCCAAAATCATAAAATGTCAACTCTTCCTACCCCCTCCCCCCTCAATGACGTCAGAATTTCAAATCGAGGATACACTAGTTTTCCTTGTAAATAAAGCGCAAAATTCAAACTAAAAAGCTAAAAAGCTAAAAAGTTTCACGATTTTCGTCTAAAATGTAAAACATTGTTTTTGGAATACAAAATTTTATTACCATCAATTCCTCTAGACCCCCCCTACCCCTCCAGTCATATTTTGTCATGATTTTCAGACCCCCCGTACCCCAAATTTTATGACATCATAATTGCAAGCTCCCTAAGCCAATGACCCCGGCCAATGACGTTATTTGTGAACGATCCCAAACTTGCTTAGGCAGTCATAAAGGCCGAGTGAGTGGAGGGAGTGAGAGCGGAATGATTATGTAGCAGTATGTACGTGCGGGAACTTTAAGCCCGCTTGCTGGAGGCTCGTTGTCAGAGTCAGAAATGTCAGAATGAACAATCGTCCATCGAACGTTTGTATTAAGTAGTTTACATTGATAATATTGAAATAAAAGTGCGGAGAAAAAGAGTGAATCGTTTTAGTATCGTTTTCCTTTTTACTTGGTTGGGATTGCTGGAGTCTGGTAATTATGTAAGTACTGTAGTGTCATAATAATGTGTGGTTTTGTTTGTGTTAGAGTGCTCAAGATTGTCTATAGTGATTACGTCTTAACTTGCTGTCAACATAATATCATTATTACATAAACACAATTACTTACGGATGATTCTCATTCTCAGTCAGCAGTTTGACTGTTACATGGTTATATGTAAGAGCTGGACTAACTTTATTCTTCTGAAATTAAATGTCGATGGAGTGTGTAATCTGTGTCAGTAGTACTCAGTACACTGTACTAGGCTGTAGTGTAGAAGTCTATAAGTCTCTTCTTTCTTATTTCATCATCTTTTAGTGTTTGTATTTCGTCTCCGGTCAAGACTGTTTGATTAGTTAGTTGGCTGTTAGTTGTTGTTGTTAGTTGTTAGTAGTACCGAATCGAAGTTGAAAATTGTCTTGTGATGTGTGAGTGTTTGGGGTAGCTGACGTTTATCATCAATTGTCTGCCGCTAAAAACTTTTGCTTGTTGGTAGTGGATTTAAAACGCAGAGTTTAATTTTCTAAAATTACCAATTTTTATACCTACACCTGGAGACTGGAGATGGAGATTATGAATTAGGTCATAGGTATAAAACAGCCGGGCCAAATCTGATGTAAAGAGTAAGTATTTACTTCTAATTTCATGCATACATTGATCATAGATAATATATAGCATAGTACATTTTAAGAATGTTTTTCATTTTAAGACACGACATTAATAGTCTGATATGATGTAATGAATGTTGAGTTTGAAAGTCTACATTCAGCATTTCACATACCAGGGACGTCGGAACCGGAGGGGGGGCAGAGTACCCCCCCCCCCTGAGAAACGGCCCAATGCCTAATGTTAAAGCATAGGCCTGCCCCCCCTGGGTAAAAAATTTTCCTAGTGTTTGCCCCCCCCCCCGCAAAAGTAGGTTCCGACGTCCCTGTCACATACAACATACATTCAGGATTGAAGGTCAAAGGTAAATAGTCACATTCAACATTCAATTAAAAGCTAAGAAGTCACAGGCAGACAAGTAATAACAAATAAAGTGTGACTCCTCTCGAGCAATTCTATCAGTAGTTAGTTGACGAATACCAAATGCCAAATACCTACCTATAATTCGAAAATTTATTTTTTTTTGCTTAATTATTGTAGTTTACTTTTTGTTTGGAAAATAGGTTGTATGTTATGATAGTCAATAGTATGCGAATTTGCTGATGGATGACAGCTGAGAGCTCTGATTGTACAATAATATTGTTTATGCTGATGACGTCTGCCTACTCTCTTCGTCTATTCATTCGTTAAACTCCCTTTTGAAAATTTGTGAGGAATTCGCTAATTCGCATCTGCTATCTTTCAATCCCCTGAAGACACACATCCAGACCTTTTTGCCTTCATGGATCAACCAGTGCAACCTGGATTACGAACTTCTTTTCCAAGGAGTGAAACTAAGAGACGAAAGCACTGTTAAATACCTTGGGTACGAGATCCAGAAAAAAATGATTCACAAAAACGACGTAATTAGCGATGCTGAAGAAATAGCAAAAAGAACCAGGGATCTGTATAAGAGAGCGAATATGATAAAATCCAGGTTCAATTCCTGCAGCCTCCCAGTAAAAATATATCTCTTTCGGACCTACCTATCAACAATCTACTGCTGTAGTCTGTGGTCTCCATTAAAAAGTGAGCTGCAAGGGATTAAAGTCGCGTATAACGATGCCTTCAGAATCATCTGTGGGTACAAAAGAGACTGTAGTGCCAGTGTAATGTTTTTGGAAAACGAGACCAACAACTTGGATGAGCTAGTCACCCAAGCCAAACACTCCGTAAGGGGTAGGATCCACAACTCAGCGAATGCAATAGTATGCACAATTTACAATTCGGAAATTTTTCAACTGTCTGAACTAGGCCTGAGTCTACGTTGTTCAAACATAGATAATGCCTCTGTTCACACCAGCTAATTAGTTAAAATAAAAATAGTAATAATATTAGCGATATCGATGTAATTAGTTTTTAGTAGTGATCGAAATGGTCTGGTCCGGACCAGTAAAATCTGGTCTGGTCTGGTCTGGTCTGGTCTGGTCCGGTCTGGTCCGGGGGTTTCGGACCAGACCAGACTTTTTCGGACCAGACCAGACCAGACCAGATTTTACTGGTCCGACCATATACAAAAATTTAAAGGAAATTCAGCGGGATAATTTTGTTTTCTGCTCTTTTTTGTTGAATTAACTATGTGCATATATATTTATATATTACATTCAAAATCAAATCTTTTAAATGAGTGACATTTATTTTTTTTTTTAATTCGGAGCAAAATTTTAGGCGAAATTTTTCAGAAAATTTATATTTTAGGATTTACTGGTCCGAAGTGGTCTGGTCTGGTCTGGTCTGGTCCGGCCGTCGGACCAGACCATATGGTCTGGTCCGGTGATGTCGGACCAGACCAGACCATAAAACCCGGACCAGACCAGACCAGACCATAAAACCCGGACCAGACCAGACCATTTCGATCACTAGTTTTTAGATTCGGCTGCAGATAGTAACTCAGCCCTCTAATTCTGTTAACCTCTGGACCTCCTGAAGTGTCTGTCAAAAAGAACTAAATAAATAATAAATTATAACTTCGCATACATGGCATTAGAAAGAAGTAATTGCATGCATGGAGTAATCCAACATCCAATTCACATTCAATTTCAATTACTTATACAAATTTATAGTTTGTTGGTTGATGTTGCTAATGTTGAATGTTTAAAAATAACATCGAATGAGCGTACATACTAATTGCTTGAATTTAATCGCTCACTTTTCAGATGAACAATCGAAGCCAAAATAGTGGAGGAGGCTTCCAGAGGGAAACTAGAAATGGGTTGGGAACCGGACGTAACCGCGGGGATGAAATCAATACCAGTAGGAATGGTAGTGATCAACCAGCAGCAGGTCGTTCTTGTGGTTTTGCTGGTCGCAGCCAGCTTCACCGTGGGGTTGGCGCTGAACGTCGATTACCAAATCAAAGCTTCCATGAGTAAATTTTTAATTCATATCTACTGACTACTGAGTAGGACGTAAAACAGTTTTAAACTACTAATTGTAATCTATGAAACACTAAATTAAATTAACAAGAAGACCTTAATTACTTTTGTAGGTATGCATTGCACCATAATGCGTCAGCATTATTTTGTTCTAGTTTAAGATAGCAAGCAGTCAGTATATATATTTCAGGTTGATATATTGTGTTATGTTCTCTAGGTATAGTACTAAATATTCTATATTATCTATACCTATTCTAGTTTCAACTCATGCATTGAATTGAATTGAATACTTGATATTTTTAATCGCACACAGTAAACAAGTGCGCACTTACCGACCTTTCTTGTGTTCCTAGTGCAGCAGTAGCATTCATTAATTCTACAAGACTAGAGTATTTTTCAAGTTCATAAATTCAAGTCACTATTAAATTTATTAACTTACACTGATGTGATGGTTTGTATATTGTATAGTGTAGTTACTCATTTGTCATATCTGTAAATGTTTTGACTTTGGTTTGGTATAATCTCTTTTTTTTTCGTATGTGTCATATTATGTAATGTAAATGTATTGTTATCGGTTCATCGTTATTTCTTTATCCTCGTAATGCAATGATTTCCTGGATGATGTTGCAGTGCTACTCCACTTCCACTTGTGCCAAGAAGTTATCGCAAGGCTTTAACTTTGTGCTAATTTCCACGACATTATCTATGGGCTTGTTAACACTTGAAATACATGCGTAGACGTTAATATTCAATATCGAATATAGTACCAACTTTTTTGGAAATTTAATAATGAGTCATTAATATAAATGCCTTATTTTTGTGTAGTCTATCTCTATACTACAATTTTTTGTTCAACCACAAAGCGATTTTTCCGTTGTTAATTGAAGTTCGCATTCTAGTTTATTATTTGCAACACATCTATTGTCTACACGTCAAAACAAATAACAGCCTTTGGTAGTTAAGCCTGACTAACCTGGTATCTATAAGTTACTACTTCCATGGCTTCTGACATTATTACATTGTCGGCATTTGGTTGCTTATGTATATGTAGTTAGGGAATGTAGCTTGCGTTTTCTGTACACAGCTCTTTATATAATGGAATTTTTCAATCATCAATTCATGGAAAAATTCACTCATCTACACCAACTAAAAGTTACATACCTACTAATCAGTAATAAAGTAATTTTGCATCGGTAGTTGGTATGCTGTCGAGGTTACACATTTTGAATTGTATGCATTACACAATAATGTAGTGCTGTTACAGTTTATTTTATATTTAAGTGTTACGAGGTGAGTTTAACCGTCTAGCTAAAATGACATATAGGTAAGTCTATTATACTGTTATTTTGGGCAGTGGCTGGCAGAAGTGGTCGAATAGAATTTTTAGCAATAATTTTTATACATGGCGTCGGACCCAATAGGGATTTCATACAAGAAATAGTGTTTTTGAGAATTTCGTTTATTTTTGCATTTGTCTAGATTCGCTGGATTAATTTAGTGTGGATATCTTGTAGCCTAGATTATTTATGATTTGCATGGATTTGCATACATATGTTTATCGTATCTGCTATATATACTTTACCATTAATGCCATTTTAGCTGTTTTTTTTTAGTAATTGTAGCCTGTTGGTTAGATAAATTCATGATTTTGTGGCTTTTTTGGCAACCCGAGCTTATGTAATTACTATTTTTGCTTCCATTTATAGGTAGGTAGGTACTTACCTACCTATTTGCTTAACTGTGTAAAGTTGGCATACGAAGTATTGTCATATATGAGACGATTTCTGCGGTCAATGTGTTCGAGGATTTACGTTACTTTTGGATGGTTTCAAGATTAATAGTGTTAAAAAAACGCACTTCAAAACTTTTTTGAGCCATGAACATTTAGATTTGCCTATTCTTCATCTGATACACTGAAATGTTTGATCAGAGGTAACAACTACATGTATGTTGACCATGTTAATACAGTACAGCTTATAGACAGAAACATGGACTCACTAATACGTAATTACATTGCAAGCTAAACTATGACTAAATTGACTAAATTCAGCTACCACAAATTGGGGTGCGCTTGGGAATCTAATATTTTCACCAATTAGCTTAACTTTATTATTATAAAAATAATATGGTGTTATAAAATGAGGAAAATATAATATAAATTTGACATTCTTTTCTGTCTGGAAATAATTTATCTATTGACCAAGACTTCGACACGAGTATTAGTTGTAGATAGGTAATGCAGTTTGGGTAGTTTCTCGACTATATTTATTATTTCTTCTTACTAATTAGTGGTAGTGGTACGTAGCGTTGTTCTGTGTGGCAATTTGGAAATATTTTAGAGTAAGTGTACATCATCCCAGTCAGCTAGATTCACATATGTACATACCTATACATACATTATGATGCAAGCATCTGAGTTGCACTTGTTTTGAAATCGTTGCAGGAATAGAGGACAGAATCAGAAAACTAATATATTGGGCTTCCGACGATTTACGGAATTGATAAACATGCCGAATGATGATGTAATCGCATTCCTAGACAAACATTCCAAGCATTTTGCAGAAACAATCAAGCAGGATAATATGTCGAATAATTTAATTGCACTGATCACTCAAGTTATTGGAAAAAAAGTTTGCGGAGATACATCATTACTGGAAATGCGAAATGGTCTGATAGCTGTTGTGGCGGACCCAAAATTTTTGGAAAAATTGAAGAGCTTCACTTTAGACCTCATGGTGTCTAGTTCTACCTTGTCGGGTGATAAAAACAGGTATGGTGAAGTTAAATTATGCAATCCTGAATTTTTTCTTAAATTGGTCATTGTAACTTACAACTTTATTTCACCGATTACATTAAATTAATATTGCAATGACTTTTAAATTCATAGATGCGGAAGAAATGATGCTCCTAACTTTGTGCTAGATTCGTCCCCTCTGTGTAATCTAAATAGTATGTGTGACCTGTACGCTTTTGTCTGCGCCAAGATGCAGAATCTTGCCTCGGATTATTTGTCGTCAAATATTTTAGGAGCACAAGCAGCAATACAGATGCTTATTTCTAGAAATCAATTGTCTGACGATAGTCAACATGTACAAAATTTGCAGTTCAGATTAAAACAGCTTGAGAAAGAATTGGAGGAGTTTAAAGCTTTGAGAGAGGAGAAGAATTTAGCTAATGAACCCGCAAAACATAAACAGTTTCAAAGAGGGAAGCTGACAGAAAGTGATCTTGAGCGGTTGTATTTAATGAAGCCTGACGATAATTTTGTAGAAGTCAGCATTGTTCCCTCAACTCAAGAGATTTTGGCTGAAGAGGAACCATTCCTCCGTCCTAATTTGGTCAAAGGAAAATATCCATCCGCTCTTACGTATTTGGACGTGCAGTTCCGTCTTCTGCGAGAGGACTTTGTAGCTCCATTGAGAGAATCTGTGAAGGAGTGGGTAAACAACGAGTAAGTAATAATAAAAATATTTATCTCATTAAAAGACGACTTGGCTTCTGCCCGTACAAGAACAAGTGAGTAAGGTTTTACCCTATGATGTGCATAAGCTTTAGTCATACCGTCCAATTTCTGCCTAGGTGACAAGCATTTGTTTTAGTAAGAATCATTTTTTGACAGAAAGTGTTTGAAAAATTGACGGTGCATGACATATTAGTGTAAATTATGCTTCTATTATGTGTTGAATTCTATGCAACGCTGAATAAGTCTGAATTTGTTAGTGCCGGGAGTAGTTACCGTACTGTCAATTTCTTATAACTATATGCACCGTGACAGGATGTCCATGCTCATGTCATCAAATACAATCAACAATGGGCTGGGTATGAACACCCTGTCCCGGTGCATAATTATAAAAAATTCGACAATAAGTTCGTAAATATTCATTTATATTCCCTATTGCTATTACCTGTATTTATTGCAATATATTTAAAACCAGCTAACGATTCATTGCAAATATTTTGTACTTCTCAGATCAGACTATTCGGGAAGAAACAAGAAACTTCCACCTGGAACCATTCGGTTCTATCACGATGTTAAGCTAAAGAGTGTTGAATGCCTCCAGGAAATTACAATTTATTCCATGCAGTTCTCCACGGCAAATTTAAGAAGAGTAAAATGGGATAAAAGTAAGCGACTTTTAAGTGGATCTCTTGTTCTGCTCACAGCAGATAAATTCCAGACTATTTATTTCGCCACCGTCTACCGACGAGATGAGAAGCAGTTAGCCCATGGAATCGTAGGGGTTGTGTGGGAAGGTCGACGTCCTGAGACGTATGTCGATGTGACTTTCCTCATGGTTGAATGTGAGGTTTACTTTGAGTCTTACCGGTAAGCATTCCACTTGGAATTACATATTGCATCTAGTAATTACATACCTACTTATCATAGTATTATAGCACTTAATTTGAGATTCAGCGTCTGCTTCAAGGGATAAAAAGCTTAACTGTATCATCATTGCAGAATTCTTGATTGAAATATTTTAGACACACGCTTAAGGCACTTCAGTTTATGGCTCAACCCGGACCACCTCACTACGACATGCCGATTCTACAAAGTTATCACATGGCCAAGTATATAGTTGACATGTCTACGGACGAGGTGCCCCCACCCCTCTATCTTCGTAATACAAATCGGAAAATGGATTTCTCCATGGTACTAGCGTGCAATGAAGAAACTATTAATTTATTATCCCGTGGCTCACATCTGGATGGGGAGAAAATGATACCTGAAGAAGTAAATGCTTGGCGGAGTGGAACAGGGGATCAGGTGGTTTCACTGACTGACTCACGTCTAAAAGAACTGGCTGCTAAAATTAAACCTTTGAATACGAAAGCATTGAATTTGATGGACTGGCCGACTGCGGAAGATCTTGGGATGGACAAGCCACAGTACTTAGCATTTCAGTCAGCCATCACTCATGAGTTGAGTATAATTCAGGGTCCCCCAGGAACTGGGAAAACATACATTGGCTTGCAAATTATTAAATTGCTTCTGTCTAATCTTGAGATTATTTGGGGCTCACCAGACGTAGAAGTTGCAGGTTTGTCAGAAGAAGATGAACCGGAAGTTGAAGTTCCAGGGTTACTAGTTCCAGGCCTACAAGCGGAATACCGAATTTTGGCAGATTTCAGGAGACAGTTATTTTCAGGCACCCACGAATCACCCATTCTCATAGTTTGCTACACAAATCATGCCTTGGATCAATTTCTAGAAGGGATTATTTCCATCATGAAGTCCTTAAATATTGAAACATTTAGTAATTTAATCCGAGTCGGCGGCCGGTCAAAAGTAGAAGCACTTGCGCCGTACGGTATACGTGAGCAAAGGGATCGTTACAGAAAACTGAGATTGTTTGATCCTTCTTATGCGGATGCTCGAGGTCGGGCAGCTGGTCATTTACTTGGCCTTCAGATCACCAGGGCAGGGCTAAAAGATGTGTACAAAGGACTAAGCGAAACAACTGGCTCTGGTATCGTGGATTTCTTTCAACTTATGAAAGTCCTAGCAGACGAGGATCACTTAGATGCTACAATGGAAGTACGTTGCTGCATTGAACAAACTCTACCGCCCGAATTACAGGTGGTCTTTTTGGGACGTAGACTAGCCTGGTGGTTGGGACTGAATATCGACGCTTTTCACGACAGTAAATTTAATGCGAAGCAACTCATTCAAAATAGGTTTAGGGTTGTTCAACCCCGAAATGTGTACAAACCATGGCTCAAAGAAAATACATTATTGGATCAAAACGGTGGTGTAGAAAATGCAGAGCAAGACGAAGGAGAACTTGAAGATTTCGGATTAAAAGAAATTCTGGAAGCTAATCGCCTTGAAGAAGAAATTTCAATGGAAAATGGAAATTTAGCCAAGAGACCTATTATAACTATCCCCTATGCCTTCTCATCTCCTTGCAATTTCAAACTTGAGTATTTAAAGCTAGAAACAGAATATGAAGATGCAGAAAAGCAAAAAAACGGATCAAGAATGAAAGAAATTCAGTGTCGTTTCTATTCATTGCAAACTTGTGAGGCAAAATGGCAAAATCAAATGAGATTTCTTCAGGAATTATTTGATGGGGTGAAAGAAGGTAGTATTGAACTTCCAGAAGTAACTCAAGACTTGTTGCATCGAGCTCACTGCACGGACCGTAAGCTACACTTCTCATTAAGTGAGAAATGGAGCATTTATTTCCATGTCATTCAGCAGTTTCAAAAGTCTCTTTTGAAAGATATTATGAAGGTTGAAACCCAAATAATAGTTGCGCAGTCAAAGCTAGCAGAAGTAAATAATCATGGAGATGGTTTGATTTTGAAGAAAGCCATGGTCGTGGGTTTGACTACGACCGGAGCTGCTAAGTACAATACTCTGCTTCGAATGATGAAATCCAGGATTGGTAAGTTAGTAGTTAAGCATTTAAGTTTATTACTGTTAGTTAGCTGAACTTTATTAGGGTGTTATTTACACCGATTTGGCTCAAAGCCATTTCGTGTTTTGATAAATCAAATAGATTCTGTGTACTTACCGTAATTTTTTCTTGGCTTATTGAGCTTGCGTACGGACAGAGTACAGGTCCAGAGTTAAAGTTAAACTATATAGTGTTCCAAATAACTAACGAAACGAGCAAAATATATTTTAAAAATGACCTGTATGCTTGTAGTGTGTATTACATTTTAGTTTGATAATTTAATGTGCGTTTAATTATAAATGCAGTCATCGTAGAGGAAGCAGCGGAAGTTCTTGAGTCCCATATCGTCACATCAATCACTGAACATTGCGAGCATTTAATTCTCATAGGTGAGCCATTAGTCATACTTGATTTTCCACTCAAAATCGATGTACGGACACTTTCCTACTGGACATTTTCCTCCCGGACATCTTCCTCCCGGACATTTTCCTCCCGGACTTTTTCCTCCCAAAAACATACGGAGGACATTTTTCTCCCAGCATCAAAATTCATATAACCACAATAAACGAGTACTTCTTTCCAGATAATTCATGCATTTGTATAAAATCTCGAAAGTATGTCAAATTCATATATTTAAGTACTAAAATCCATCGTTTTCACATTTGTATAAACTTATGTGTATGTAAATATTTGTTAATCAAACGTAACGACTGTAATACGAACAGCATTCCACAAATAATGTCAACTGATCAACTCACTGTATTTGTAGAAATTCTAGAAAGTATGCAAAGTTCACAAAAAGTTTGATTTATTTTAATTTATTACTACGTAGCACAAGGGAGTGCTATCCTATTTATTGTTAAAAACGAATTTTTTCAGCATTAATTATTGCGGATACTAGACTGGTGTTGTATTTAAAATTTTTTGCATTCAGTTGATCAGTTGGCATTATTTGTGCAATGATGTTCATATTACGTTCCTTACACTTGATTAATAAATATTTACATACTCATAATTTCATACAAAATAGGGAAACGATCGATTTTAGTACTTAAAAATATGAATTTTGCATACTTTCGAGAATTTCTACAAATTCATGCATTATCTGGAAAGAAGAACTTGTTTATTGTGGTCATATGAATTTCGATGCTGGGAGGAAAATGTCCTCTGTCTGTGTGTGGGAGGAAAAAGTCCGGGAGGAAAAAGTCCGGGAGGAAAATGTCCGGGAGGAAGATGTCCGGGAGGAAAATGTCCAGGAGGAAAGTGTCCTACAACCCTCAAAATCACATGACTACAGCAAAGTTTAATCGTATTTTTTATGTAAGGTGATCATCAGCAGTTGCGACCGTCCACAACAGTGCATAAATTAGCAAAAGAATACAATCTGGATGTATCCTTGTTTGAGCGGCTCATCAATAACAATCTCAGCTGGCATTATCTTAAGGTGATTTTTTAATTGAGACGTATTCGGTTTTCTAAAATAGGTGGCATTAAATGTTTAGCTTCCAGATCCACGATTCATTTAATACCCGCGTTGTATTATCTGTATAGATGTGCTTTATGGTAAATTTTACTGATTAGTAAATTTTGTTCCAATAAAATCAATTTTTAACAGATTATATCAATTAAAAATTATGGTAATCTTTAAGTCTGAATCAACTAGTTGGTGTAGTTATATTGTATTTACATTTAATTCGTTAGGCATGTTTGACTTGCGAAGTATATTTGTCGCGTTCCATTCTATTTCTGCTCGTCTAGACTCTAGACTAGAATAACCATACTCAGATTGAACATTAGTAGCCTATCGTATATCCTGTAATAATGCGGAGGTCTGTAATGCTATTTGGGTCTGAGAGGGCTACATTTAAATAGTACGCTGAGCGAACTAGTATAGGATGTGCCTACCTACAGAATAACGGATAATTCTAAATTCCAGTTGCTTACGAAGAAATTATATATGTAGTATGCATTTACAAAAACTATCTATTACTGCCTACTCTCGCATTACTGATTGTAGTCACAACATCGTATGAGACCAGAGATTTGCAAATTACTTGTACCAGCCATTTATACTGACCTTGAAAACTACCCAAATGTTCTGGAGTATCCACAAGTTCTTGGCTTCCCCAAAAACATGTTTTTTGTAACTCACCACGAACATGAAAAAGCGGTGAGTTGCGAAAATTATAAATGCAGTAAATTAAAATTATGTACCCTTTATATAATTTTTTGCTGTTCCAGCTAATTTTTGTTGACAAGTGTGTACGTAATAATATGTATATTTATATGGCTAAGTTTTATGTTTACAGGATAATGATTCTATGACTAAGTCAAATGAGTACGAAGCCAGATTTTTAGCGAAATTGTGTCGTTACATAATGCTGCAAGGATATCAAGCGAGCCAAATCACTGTTCTTGTCACGTATATTGGTCAGATGTTTTTGGTTAAAAAGGTTAGGATCTTATAAACATAATTATGCTTACGTTTTTATTTTAGATCAAAAATACCTGGTTCAGAGAACCAAATTACATTAGGGAAATTTTTTTTAAATGTAGCTCATGAACGACGAAGGGGGAACCTGTCATGGGGTTCGTGTTACTGTCGTTGATAATTTTCAAGGGGAAGAGAACGACATAATTCTTTTGTCTCTTGTTCGCAGCAACGAAGATAATCGTGTTGGATTTCTTAAGACTGATAACCGAATCTGTGTAGCGCTTTCACGGGCGAAGTATTACGATTGTTTGTATTTGTGTTTTATAATTTATTATTGATTATACTTTTTATTTATTTCAAATCAGTTAGTCGAGCGATAGTTTCTATGTTTTTAAACCTGTTTTTATGATTTTAAGACATGGTATGTTCGTAATTGGAAACATGGATTGCCTTCTAAATTCAAAATCTAAAACATGGGCAAAGATATCTGGCGAATTCCATGACCAAGATAGTATTGGAAACGAATTACAGTTAAAATGTCAAGTCCATGGAGACATCATATCAATTGCGTCTCCTGATGATTTCCAGCGAAAATCTCCAGAAGGTGGCTGTACTAAACCATGTCTAGGAATTCTGCCTAATTGTAATCATTCTTGCCGGCTGATTTGCCATGTTTCTGATAAGGATCATATTGAGTACAAGTGTCAGCTGAAATGCAATAAACCCTGCTCAAAGCCCGAGAAACATTCCTGCCAGCATGATTGCTATGAAACCTGCCCCCCTTGCGCTGAACTTATGATGCGAGATTTGCCTTGTGGTCACGTTGATTTCCTTCAATGCCACATCGACCATTTGACATATAAATGCACGGAAATTGTTTTGAAGACATTGCTCTGTGATCATGAGAAAGAGTTGCCGTGTCATTTACCTGCAAGTGAATACACATGTAGGGAGAAAGTGCGGAAAACATTGGACTGTGGCCATGTCAAGGTCTTGCTGTGCCCGACGCCAGTAAGTGAGGTGGAATGTAAAGTAGAAGTTGAGAAAGAATTACCTTGCGGTCATCAGGGTAGAATGCTGTGCAATTTTGATCCTGAGGAGTTTACCTGCAATATGTTGACTGACAAAACCTTGCCTTGTGGACATCAGCAGACAGTTCAGTGCTTTAAAGACGTTCATTCGGTGAACTGCATAACAGTTTTGAAGAGGATGCCTGAGTGCGAGCACGAGGTATTAAATAACATGAACTGCTAAAGAAAGTAAAATTAAATCAATTGTTCAATACGATTACGACTTGCAAATATATGGTGCTTAAATTGCAGTGCCTACGTAAGTACAAACTGCTTGCGCTAACGTTGTACATACATAGTTGTACAATTAAGAGGAAAACGTTAGAATTGTATTGTCACGAAGCTTTCAATGTTTAGCACACGTTTTCACACATCCCTGCCTTTTTTATGTATGTACGCATACCCGGGTAGTAATGTTAACCTTTTAAATATAATTTTAGGTGGATGTTTATTGTTTCGAAACAAGTACACCCATGGACTGGATTTGTCAGTCACAGTGCGACACTCGGTTGGATTGCGGTCATGAATGCACGCTTGAGTGTCATATTCAAGATGATCCTGATCACGTAAACTATAAATGCAGGAAACAGTGCTCGCGGGAATGTGATTGGAAACATCCATGCAAGACTAAGCACAAATGCTATGAATCTTGTGACCCTTGCAAAGCTAGGGTTGATAAGACTTTACCATGCGGTCACATAATCAATCTTATTTGCTTCGTGGACCATAATACATACGAATGTAAAGAGCCATGCCAGCGTACGCTAAGTCCTACCGACTGTCCTTTCGGTCATAAATGTTCAAAAAAATGCTCGGAAGCTTGTGCTCCTTGTGTTGTAAGTTTCCTATCCCATATTATAATTGTAATGACATACTTTTTCATGTTAAAACCATATGTTTTTTTAATACGGAGATTGCTTTAATTTGGTTTATTATAATTTACGTCACAGACTATGGTGGATAAACAAGTTAGCGGCTGTGGTCATTCAATGAGAGTCTCTTGTGGCGTTGAAGCTCAAAATTCGAATTGCTGTGTACTTGTGCCGGCCATGGTACAGTCACTTTGTGGGCACTCAGTAGAGGTCCCTTGCAGAATTCAAGAAACTTGTAATTTGACATTTAATATTATGTAGTATGCGGCAATAAAAAATTGTAATTAACCTGTGTGTATACTTAAATTTGTGATGCTGTTGCTCCTACGTCCCAGCCTAAATTTAACTTATTGTTTTATGTAGGTACACCTGAGGATTGCCTGAATTATTGTCATCAGCCTTGTGGTTATATGCTGTCAAAAGAGGAGGGGGGCTGCGGTCATCCGTGTCAGGGTGATTGTTCTGCTTGCTTTCAAGGAAGGATTCATGTTAAGTGTCGAGAAAAATGTGGCCGCGTTCTTGCTTGTGGCCACGTGTAAGTAAAACTCACTTTGTGCACTGTACTTCATCCTGCAATTCTTGTCGCTAGCTCGAGCAGTGCGCTAAATATTTCTTAACATTTAAAAATACATATCGAGTACATATGTAGATAATCAGACTAGTAAAGTTGATATTGTAAACTTCGTAACTGCTTTAAAAAATGCAAGTTTAGTTTAGTGTAGCAGATGTACGCAGTAGGTACCTTTCCTTGCCCTATATGCTCGCTCTGCTTACTATTGTAAATTTTAGCTATCCAATGTTTAGTGATTAAGTTCAAGTTACCATGTCATGCTATAACTTGTCAGTATGTGTATAAGATATATAAGATGAAAAGTATAGTTAGGCGCATTATCTACTACTTCAAAATAAGCACATAGACGGAAGTAAAAATAATGTAATTTTAATCCTAGTTGCAAGGAACTATGCTCAAGTTTATGCCCACCGTGTCAAGAAAAGTGTATTTTGGTGTGCAAACATTCGACATGCAAGAAGACATGTGGCACTCCCTGTACTGGGTGTAAAGTAAGCTGTCCTCACTTTGATTGATATCTGATCTGAGAGCTTTGATTAAGTTACAAGATTTAAGCATGTAGCTCCTATTTTGATATTTTAAATAATGTTATCGGAAAATAGGAAGTAAGTGTTTAAATTGCTTGCACTTATTCCACAGGAGCGCTGCAAATGGTCGTGTGAACACAAGCAGTGTTCAAAGAAATGTAGTGATATTTGCAACCGAGAAGCCTGTGACGAACCTTGTAAGAAGAAACTGAAATGCGAGCATGATTGCATTGGCATGTGTGGGGAGCCATGCCCACCATTCTGCAGAATATGCGACAAGGATGTTGTGCAGGAAATTTTGTTCGGGGATGAGGATGAGGACAATGCTAGGTACGCCGTTTTAACAGTTTGAGTGAATGACCTCCATGCAGTATTATTAAATATTATTATTATTATTAATTATACGTATACGGTATTGCCTTTCATTGTTACTAGTAGGATATTTCGGCACCGATATTATTGTACGGATGTATATGATTCTTGAGCACACCATTATAGTGGATGTACTCATCGAATCTACAACCAGTATGTAATTATTATATATATAGTCTATGGATATAGTCGTGACCCTGACGTACTCCTTACGGTGATATATTTATCCTGCATCACTGCATGTCTACTGCATTTTTCCCTTGCGGAGGAAGCTGGTCCTAATAGCCTGAGAGTACCAGTCCCCGACTAGAAGTCATCAGCCACCACACACCCATCTGACCCCTGCACTATATGAGAGAGCGGAACGAGAGAGACCACCTGCAGGTGAATCGGCCGAACAGTCTTGGATGTAGGAAGATGCGTGTGCTGTATAGCTGTAGCACATGGAAAGGCTGCAGTTTATCTCTGCTTTAAATGTACACCTACCTCCGTCTCGTGCCATGAAGACAACGGATGAGCACATATACACACCTCTCCACTTACACAACTCCCCACCCCAAACTGATCCACTCCGACTTACTCCTAACATGACACTCGCTCTGACAACTCCGAGGGCGACGGACGTGTCCGTCTCTGTGTCCTCGTGAGCAAATTTCAGAAAGTCTTTTTTCCATTTTGGTTTTTGACTTGAACATACCGTTCGTGAGTCTACCTAGCAGTTGTGGGTTTAGCGTGTCAGGGCTGTGTCGTTGAGGTTTCTTATCTTCACCTTGGACAACTTTGATATTTGAGATAGCGTATATCTACATATCAAAGCTGTTTTAGCATAAGTTGGAACTTACAAGTAGGAAGATTATGTAACTTCGGTAAAGAGGCAGTGTGGTGGAGTACACATTGCTGCTTTACTGAAGTTATTTAAGAGTAATCGCGATCTTCCCAGGCACGTTGACCCCAGCTAATAGCACTATCAGCAACTGCTGGAACATCTCTGGTATTTTGTGAATAGGTTTGATTAGTCTCGCTTAATTACATGCAAGTTGGACTACGTGCTGGTATTTCGGGAATTTGTATAAATTCCACCATTGGCTTCGGCCCTTGATAAATACCAGTGCTATGGTCTGATCGAATTGTCAATTCTGAGCAACTCATAGGCATAGTCATAGTCACTAAATAGTTATACGCTTAGAGGTGTAATTGAAAGTTTAGTGCGAAAGTTTCTCGTTCTTGCTCACGCATACTTTATAACGAGTAAACATAGCAACTTTCATAAATAAAGACATAAGTCATCGTAAAAAGGATCGTTCTGCAATGGGCCTATCTATTGGCCTGAGCGGCATTTCAGTAACTTTATGTTGCTGAATCTCCTTCAAATACAATACAATACAAATACTCCTAACATGGGAACCTACCCTGCTTGAACACATGGATTCAAACGAATTGTATCATAACGTCTTCTACTGTGGGTAGTAACTGCTGCTAGTATAGTCGTTCGGGTGCAAAATGGCTTATCTCCATTTTATTCGAATTTGCATTTTCGAAATTTTCTTGAAATAAAAAATCAAGAAAATTCAGTGGGAATAACAGTGGGAAATTTTAGTGAAAGCAGGGTCCCCTCTTCTATACTTTCGTGAAAACGGATAAATTATGACATGGAGTAAATGTAGTGTTAAAATTATGTTTGCAAAAAATTATCATCTTTCTGCAACTGATCATACTAAAAACAGTTCAACTGCAATGGGGTCGTCCATAAATGACGTCATAGAAATTTTCCAGTTTTTGGACCACTCCTCCCTGTCATAAGCTTAGCCTAATACCTTAGCTGTTACTATCCATATACAGTAGAACCTTCTTATAACCACTCACCTTATAGGGTCACTTTTGTTATGGTTTTATGTTTTTTACTTCCCCGGCAAACCGCCTAATGTAGTCAATACCTATACTATATGGTCACTTTTTATAACGTCATCCTTACTATAAGCACGTCAATCACAATGCCCTACGCAGTGGTTTACATGATAGTTTACCTTTTTATAGCAACATGCAAAAATATTATGAAACACACACTCCATCTTCAAGGCCAACGGCAAAATTATGTGTGTGGGTGTGTTACCGCACTCGTATTCACCGGACTGCGGGAGCTCTCAACAATTACGTTGTGCAATATTTGCATGAGTGACAGGTAGCTACTCGTGCAATTTTGTAACCATTAGCTTACACTAGCGAGATTATAGGTTCTTTTTCACTATTTTTAGCTCTGTTTGTCATCATTAGAACTTTTTGTAACAGCATGTAACGTTATAGGCTATAGGGTCACCTCACTATAAGGTCGTAATACACCCTTCCCCCTGAGATGACGTTATAGCAAGGCTGGACGTATTACGTTTCAGATTTCTGTGCTAAACCCCGTCCGTCCCCCTAAATCGTTACCAGATTTTCATTTCTCAATGCTGCCCCCTCTTCCTATAAGAGTTAATAATTTTAGAAAAAATGAATTATATACTACACGTTACATTTTATTTATTATGTATCTGCTTTGATTTTCCGGTATAATAAATTTAGAAATAAAAAAAACTGCTTAAAACATCATTTTCAAAGTGCCTCCCTCTCCCTGCAGCGTCTGCTTCTTTGCTTCATTCAGCTGAACCCCCTCCCCGTAGAAGTTAAAACGTAATATATGGATGACCCTTAATTATTGCGTAAATGGCTATCCTTAACATGGGATGTCCTAAATATCCAAGTATTGAACCGCCTTATGATGTCATATATGGACGGTCCCTAATATTTATACGTGGTTCAATGGAATTCATGGTAGCGATGTTAATCGACGTCAAAAGAAATGGGTCATGGTAAATCATTTTGAAAGTCTTGGATATTTAAGACATCCAATGTTAAGAATAGCCATTTACACAATGATTATGCTGATGCGGTCCTATACCTGGAAAATTTCTATGACGTCATTTATGGACGACCCCATTGCAGTTGAACTGTTTTTAGTATGATCAGTTTCAGAAAGATGATAATTTTTTGCAAACATAATTTTAACACTACATTTACTCCATGTCATAATTTATCCGTTTTCACGAAAGTATAGAAGAGGGGACCCTGCTTTCACTAAAATTTCCCACTGTTATTCCAACTGAATTTTCTATATTTTTTATTTCAAGAAAATATCGAAAATGCAAATTCGAATAAAATGGAGATAAGCCATTTTGCACCCGAACGACTATACTAGCAGCAGTTACTAGCCACAGTAGAAGACGTTATGATACAATTCGTTTGAATCCATGTGTTCAAGCAGGGTAGGTTCCCATGTAAGTCCTATATCTACTTGAACCACAATCCATGTGTGGGGCAGACTCCCCGACTTAGCAGTTCTGTAGTTAGACCACTGACCCCCCAAGCCGGGTTACCTCAATGCAGTACTTTGAGTATGCATTGATTGTGATTACCTCATGAATTAACTATAAAATTTTAATATTAAACCCTTAGATTCGTTTTCCTTCAAGATTGTGGACATCTTGTCCACCAAAAAGGTATGGATAATTGGATGGTGACAAAGCAAGAGCAAGGAGAAATAGGCATGAAGGGTTGTCCCAAATGCAAGAAGACAATTATTCAAACTGTTCGATATGGAAATGTATTGAAAAGGGAAATTAAAGATGTCATAGCTGTTAGAGATAAAATTTTTGGAAACGATGCAAAACAAAAATCTGTTCAAGCTCATGTATCAGACCAACTGCAAGCACGTGAGAAGTTCAACTACGCTTTCGATTATTTTCGGCAATATTTAGAAGACATGACGTGTTCATACGGAAGAACAAAAAATAAGGGTTGTTTTTTTGTGGAAAGGATCCTTAAAAAAGTATGTTTTACTGACCACTAAACAGATTGGCGATCAAGCCATGCTTTGTTAGTTTACTTTTAAAATAATATAATCAGAGAAGGGAAAGTAACCGTTTCAATTTCAATTCTTCAAAACGAACTGAAGCGTTATCTTAACTAGACGTTACATTTTTTGATATCAGAAATAAAATAGTACAGCACATTATTATAAGATAAGTAATATGCCACTAGCCTTGCTACTGCAAGCCTGTGGGGCTGGTTGTCATAGTCGTAGTCAGCATTAAAAATCAACAATGCAATGATGATACCCAACAACTGCTTCACCTTGGACCCACAGAGGTTGTGATACTTTAAAATTAAAATACCGTTTTTTTATTTATGAGTTCAGAGTGCCCCAAGATTGGTAATTTTGCGTGGATCACTATGATGCCAAATATCCATCAAAATATTAATTTTATTACTACTTAAGAATGTTTAGTATAGTTATTTTTTTGTATTCCGTTAGTATAGTTATTTTTTTTGTATTCCGTTGCTTTGATACAGCGCAGCGCAGTTAACAGCACAGTACTTACTGATTTAATGCAGAGTTAACGTTGTAATTGATACAAAAAATCATAACTGCCCTTAGTGTTCTTATTTATAGTGATAAATGTTTTATATTAGAATGAAATTCACCTTTCAACATTTAGCACATTTAACTTTTAACTGTTTTGAATTAACTTTTATTTAAAATTCTGTGCCAAAAAAGATATCTACGGTTAATTTAGTAGTGAAATCACGATAACCATCAACAGTTTTTCTATTGACAAAATTGTGTGAAATCGCAGTTTACCTATAGATTAATTACCCATGGATAAGTTGATAGTGAAATCAAGGTCTAAAGCTTTTATATTGAATGATACCATAATTGACCAAATAAGCGCCAAGTTGTCAGTCCAAAACATTAAGTAAGCGCCAGGGCGGGGGCTCAAATGAGCTACGGGTCTCAAAAGAGCGCTGGGTTATAAATGACCCTTAGACATATTAAAGTATTATAGAACGTTTTTAAAATAGCTAAATTATAGATGAATCGTATTTGGGTCAAAAGTGATTTTTAATATATATTTAGTATTTAGCATATCAACAGTGAAAACCAACACACAATCACTGCTTTTAGGCATGATTTTTATGAAATAGTTTCTTCATTTTTTGACCGTAAGCTTTACACAATTAAATAAGCACCCGGTCTCAAATAAGTGCCGGGCTGCCAGTTCAAAAAATTTAGTAAGCGCTCGGGCGCTTATTTGGTAATTTATGGTAATTATTAACTATAAAACTACTCGATTACAATAGGTAAAAGATACAAAACAAAATAAATTGAATACGCCATTCATCATTGTACAAGAATTTTAAAATTCCTTTGCAGGTTGATCAGTACATTTTTGAAAGCCTTCATAATATGGTCAGCTGGTGGGACGATGCGGAGCAAAATGTTAAATTGAAGCTAATCCCGCAGACGCGGGAACAATGCCCTTCCCGAAATTTAGGAACGGTACTGGTAGCTTCAAATCTTGTACCTGTTGCAAAACAGGACTTAACTGAAGAGTGCCACACTGATTTAGTTACAAGGTATAACTCAATGTTCCAGTTATTGTGGAAAAGAAAGCTTCCATTCAGTGCCAGAGAAACTGAAGACTTTAGTCGTGAATTCGACCGCCTGTATGATTTGTATCGTTTGTTCCTACGACGTGGAGTCCAGGGCTTTGCATCCTTTCGTGGCACGGAGCTTATGTTCAATGTGTGTAAGAAAGGACTGTGTCAACCAAAGCCATACAGTGATGATATGAAGAAGACGTTTGAAGCTCAGCTTAAGGTTAACTATGAAAATTAACATTAATTCGTACATAAAGTTATTACATTTGTTTCCATGCTTACATTTGTAAAGTTGTGACTTGTCTTGCAACAATATGCTTGGTCTTTATTGGATGTGGGATTCAACAATTACTGTTTATTTTTTTACCTGGGATATATTGGTTGGATGTGGCGATTTAATTATAAAAGTTTTTATAGTAACTTATATATCTGTATCTTTAAGTAGCTGTGACATTCATTTATTTATATTCTGTGTCAATTTTTAGCAACTCGAAAGTTTAATTGAATCCGGATGGAAGCACGAAGAAAGAGACCGGCAGGGAGCAAACCTGTTTAAAGCTATGGGATTCGGATTCAATCACTGGTATAAATGTGCTAATGGTCACTTATATACTGTTGGAAATTGTGGAGAATTCAACCAGGCCTCCCGGTGCCCGGAATGTAATTCCAATATTGGTGCTGGCTCTACTTCTCGCCGTGCTGGAGCAGCAGAACAAATTGTACGAGAGCTTAGTTCCAATATCGATGAGCCTATGCCTAATTTGACTTTCCACGAACGCGAACCTTCCAGAAGAGGAAGCCGAAGCGGTCGGTATACGCGTGGTCGTGTGGCTGGAAGACGTGGGTCTAACGTCTAACTGGCATTCGAGGAACTAATACTTAAATATTGCATTTCAAGATTTATAATTTTCGTACTTCATCGTTGTGCAGCTTTCTTAAATCTTGTTAAGGAGATACACTATTTGCATGATAAAGTTTCCGGGAAAGATAATTGTTTGTACGTTGAATAATGGGGGCATAATAGAAATTAACAGTTTTATGGCTTAAGTTACCTTTAACTTCCTTTCAGTTTTGTTTTTTAAATATTTGGCTCCATTCCGTCTTGGAAATCATAGATTTACTAAAACAATCCTCTTTTCTTTTTTTGGTATTTCCTAGTTACAATTACGATGAATAGGACTATTACGATACTAAACTAGTGCCTGTAATATGTAATATATGATACATACAAAAATAAACTACATATTCTAATTATACAGTATTATGTAGCTTCATTCTCGCTAAAAATCAAATTGCTCAATACAATATATTGGAAAATGAGATTGCACATACCTATTTATTTTCAATTTTATTCAAGCTTGTTCCAAAGTACCCATGGTCGCGCATTTAATCTTCAGTACCTATGTTAAAATTTACCACCGATGTATGTTGAATTAATGGCTATAGCATAGTTCAATTCTACGGTAAGAAAATGGGCGCAAGTGTAGGGCTTTTATTTGTGTAGGCAGTGCACCACTGCACATTCACGTAGGTAATTGTCCACTATCCGTTTCTACATGTTACTTACAATCTTTCGTTCATACTGTAATTTTCGGCACAATTTAAATTGGTTAAAAAAATAAATAAGGCATTCATTAACTTTGGCTAGCATTTAAATTTATTCAGATTATTCTTGTGTCATATAAATTTAAATATAAATTTTGTTTACACTTTATCGTGAAAATTGGCCAATTTAAACTCAGTTGTAATGGAAATTTTTACAATGCCCTGTCGTACATGTGGTCATTTGCATATCCATCTGTTCCACTTTTAATGCTGATAAAATCATCACAGCACGGTATTAATGTGAATGGGTCCATGGAACTGTCATCATGGCTTTTGGACACATCCAGCAAATAGTACAAAGTTTGTGTACGTATCCACAATTTGAAATAGAAAAAGATGATTTGCCCTGAATGAAATTATAGTCCGCCTCTCAGGGCTTGCACATTGCTGCATTTGCATTACTGCAACATAAGTAAAACAAACTTGAGATTAAAAATTAAGTATGATTAGTGATTAGTCCAACGCAGCGTACAAAATGATTTTTATATTGTCTCGTTTACAATTTTGATTTACAAATTCCAGCGGTTGCGATTTAGCTCTTCACGAATTGTAACAATTATTCTACTATTAATGAATTATAAGTAAATTCAAGATGTTTGCTAACCAGTGGCAGTTACTGCCTCAGTCTCTTCCTCGTTCACCTCAATAAATGCTTTTTGTAAAGCGCCTGAAATGTGAGTTTTCATGTGATGCCCCTGAAGTCAGCTGCAGAAGTTAATACGGCTGACATTCCAATCTAGCAGTGAAATTGAAAATCAGTTGTAAGACTGTTAATAGGAAATAAATTCTAACGTAAGTAATACATAGTTATTACAACCTTTATAAGAAACCCCACTAGTGACAATTTTGATTTAATTTTGAAATGGGGCAAAGAAATATGGACAAGGGTAGAACTGTCCATTCTAGGCAGAATTTTGGGCGGGATCAAATCACTCAGCCCATTTTTCAGTTTAGCCAGACCAGAAACTTGTTTCGGCAAATAAATTATAATCATGTACAGCCTGCTACCCTTTAAATCATCAGCCACATTAATTAAATTGTCACATGAAGCACCTTTTAACAAATAGGACGACAGCGAAACAAATCAAAAGTTAAAACAGATTTCATCGGTGAATATTAAATTAAATTGAAACCATAATATATAGAAGAACAACAGCACGGGCGTTCAAATGGCCAAGTTCAACACAAGGCGACTTTTCTAATTTATACATCATGTCAACTGTCCTCTGCGGTTTTGATAGTCTACAAGAAACTGATCTTTCGTCGTGTTAGACAAGGCAAATCGGTTTGTCGCAGTCCATACAAAAATAAGGTCGGTGGTAGAGAAGTTATTAGTTTTCAAGTATTAATTTTTAATGAACGATACATATTTTACATTTATAATGTAACTTTAGTTCCGCCAGAATCAATATCTGGATTTTTTGTATTATAACTCTAAAATTGTGTCACACCTGCAAACTTGAATCAGGATATTTTATTGTTTTAACGTACCTATATTTAATTCACCTATTTGTTTGAGTATACCTATAAGTTTTGTTTTACGTGAAGTAAGCTATTTTTCAGCATATAAATATGCACTATTAATAACCTACAATCGTATTTCAAAGTTATAGCCATGAGTCAGTCCGAGTTGGTTCTTCCAGCCTAATAATAAAATAGGATACTTTTATTACGTGTTTTAATTTGTCAAAAATATGCCTCCGTCATAAAAGTTTTATTTTATAAAATTACAAGTTTTTCCCTATGCATATGAATTATTGCATTGTGCTAAAATTAGTATGTGGACGATGAAAATATACAGTTTTAGTTGTATAATGTAGGTAGTTTATTGCAAGTACTTACTTATTAAAATACATGCTAGACGCTGGATGTAGATGTAACGTAGGCTGAGAACAAAATTCACATTTGCAATTGGCGTCCATGATCCGTAGCAATAAATATCATTAATAATCCAAAATTTATTCATTCGAATAATTCCCACTAAAACAACTACCTAATTTTGAAAATGATGTGTCCTATATTATTTGCATGCGAACGGAAAGCTAGTTCAGCCATATGTTGAATATTAAAGGAATGAATACAGTACATGAGAATGCCCCAGGAACTACATCCATCAGTGAAAGTCTGGATCTGCTACTAATTTATGTAATTTATTAATTCATTTTTTAAGTATATTAATTACAGTCCTACTTTGTAAATTGTAACTATACCGTTTTATCTAACGAAGGAAAACTATCAAACCGGCAAAATTTCGAGTTATAAAATCCAAAAACAGGGGCATGGACTCTCGCTCTATTATTCAAAATTCTCCCTGTCTCATCCCAACGCATCTTACGGATTACATCTCACTATTTAATGATGTATTCTGTCATTGATATACTTTTATTGACCGTGCAATTTAAATTATCTATATACACTAAATAATATACTCACTCATTTATTTAATTAGTAAATATATTTTTTCAAATCATTATTTCCTATTTACTATTTCATAAATTTTGTTAAGCCTTACACGTGAAAATTGCCCAATTTAAATTCTGTAGTGTAACGGAAATTTTTAGAATGTACATATACATTTGCATATCAATCTACACTTTCAGTACTGCTCACATCATTATAACTTATAACACGGTAGTTATGTGACTGTGAAAAATTGTCTTCAGGGCTTTTGGACACATCCAGCAAATAGTACAAAGTTTGTGTACGTGTCCACAATTTGAAATAGAAAAATAGAAACGGATGATCTGCTTGGAATGCAATTTTTATTGTTGGAGGCGGAGCACAAGCACTGCAACACGTAATACCTACATAACAAAAACACTGAAATTTAGCAGGCATAATTATAACATACTTTTTTCAGTCCCTAATATAAAATAATATATTTAATAATGAATTCCAGCAGTTACTATTTTTCAACTATATTTTTCTACTATTACCATGAGATTCATCATTACAGCATTAATATACGAGTAAATTCAAATTCTAGTATATGCTTACCGGTAACTGCTACTGCCTCAGTCCCTTCCTCGTTCACTTCCATAAATGCTTTTTGGACAACGTCTGAAATGAAAGTATTTTCTGCTGATAGTCCACTGAAGTCAGCAGCATCATCAGTAAATGCGGATGGCATTCCAAGCTAGTGTTGATGTGGAAAATCAGTTAAAATAATTGCCTTGTAATGACTATTAAATTCTAACGTCAGTAATAAATAGTTATTACACAACCTTTATTAGAGGCGCCACAAGTGGCAGTGTTGACTCAATTTTGAAACGGGGCAAAGAGATGTCGATAAGGGTAGAACTGTCCATTGCAGGCAGGATTTTGGAAGGGATTAAATCACTCAGCCCATTTTCCAGTCCAGCCAGACCAGAAACTTGTTTCGGCAAATAAATAATCATGCACAGCCTGTCACCCTTTAAATTTTAAATCATCAGCTAGATTAATTAAATTTTCATAAAAAGCTGTTTAAAAAAATACAATGACAGCGACGCAATTCAAAAGTTGCAAGATTTTATCCGTGAATTTCGAAAATTAAAACCTTATATGGGAGAGCCACGGCATGTGCATCCAAATGGCCCAGTTTAACATAAGGCAACTTTTCTGATTTATGCATCATGTCAAATGTCGCCTGGGTGTGGGCATCTACAAAAAACTGAGCTTTCGTCGTGTCAGATAAAGCAAATTGGTTTGCCCACAAACCTTTGAAATAGACGCCGTTCACGGCTTCACGGGGACGATTACTGTTAAATTATTCTGTGCATAATAAATATAGCCCAACGTTATTACATGTAACCTACAATACCTACATAAGTGTCAACACCCTCACCCTCAATGTAATAAAGCATTTTACAGCCAAATTTAAAGATAGTGCTTTATACCAGAATCGATTAGCTCCGTGATTTTATTTTTGGTGAAGTCTTGTACCCATTCGTTAATGGTTTTTGCAGCAGCTGTACTGTTTGAGAAATTCACCTGTTCAACTCCCGCATTGAACGATTTTACCACTGCTGCAATGTATTCCTGGTTGATTTTGTAGCGTTTTGTACAGTACAATTTGTTTGCTTGACAGAGAGTGTAATCCTCAGTGGATTCCTGCCGAGAAAGTTTAATTTTTTACAAAAACAAATTTTAGAAATAATTTGCTAGGGCGATAGGTTTAGAACAGCTTTTAAATATTTCAGCCCTTACAACCATCAGAGTTTTATTTTTTAATAGTTTGTGTATTAAAGTGTAAATCTTGGAATTAATTACCTTTAGAGTTGGAATTACTTGAGAATATCCGTTGCCGAGAGTTTCATTGTTAGGTGGAAAGTTAAACACACTCGCAATCTCATCTGCCGTCTTTCCGCGAGTCCCTAATTTTAACATTGCAGTCACTGCGCTTAGACTGAGCGGTGAGAATATCAAATTGCAGGGATTTGTTTTCTTTAATTCCTGAAAAGTTCAATTTCAAAAAGCGATTACATGAAAATAAAACTTGTTTTACGGAGGTCCGAGAAATTTCGTAACCAACACCCATTTTAAGGGATACAGGAAAATAATAGAAAGTATATACTAATTTTTAGCTGTATTGGCATCGCACAACAAAGCATGTACCTACATTGCACAACAATAACAACAAAAATTCAACCTTTTTAGTTAAATTATTATTACCTCTTGGAGGGACGAGGAAAGCACTGAATTTCCTTCCGCGATAGCTTGAACTTCTGGTATATTTTTCAAATCTGATGTCATTTTGAATTTTTGGGGTAACCAGGAAAAAATGAAAATGGCAAAACTTAAACTTGTGACTTGTGTGCAGATGAACTGGAAACTGGAACTGATGCCACATAAGAAAATCGGCATAGGCTTTAAATACCAAAATACAAAACACAATCATTCCTGCTGTTGCCGTAAATACTATAAATATATTGGTATACAGTTTACAAATTCGGACAGTTGCTACATTGGACATAGGTACGTACCTAACATAGTTTGCATTTATAATGTACGTTTGTTATTTCCTCCAGACTCAACATCTGGATTTTTGTATTATTCTTTGAAGTTGTGTCACCCTTAAACTTGAATCTGGATATTTTATTGTTTTAACGTATTTCACTTATTTGTGTATTTGTGTCTATTTGCGTCGCCTAATTTTTAAGTGGGTATATAAATATGCAATTTAATGTAACCTACAATTGTAGTTCAAAGTCATCCACGAGTCAGTCCGATCAATCAAGATCTAATTGGATGATACAATCTCATCTGAATAATATATTGACAATTTTATTACGTGTTTTAATTTTTGTCGAACATGTTTCTGCCATAAAATTTTTATTTTATAAAAAATTGCAATTTATTTTCTCGTGCATTGCATTACTTGAATTGCACTAAAAGCAGTAAATAGATATAAACTATTAAATACAGTTTGGATCGTCTAATGTAGTTTATTTGTAGAATACTCAATTTTTAATATACATATTTCATTTGCACATTAAATTTGTTATCTAGCTTATTTCAGCCTCGTTAGCATATCAACATCTGCAAGTTTTTATTAAACGTCTCTAAAATTGTTTAAAAAAAACAAATTAGGGATTTTTATTTACACCTTACGATTAATGCACTTATGGTTGTATTTAAATTATGGCTTTAATACTTTATATTGCGATCCAGCACTCTTGCTTTAAATATGCGTCTGAATGTCACATGCAAAACAATCTTCCTATTATTTAACATCGCTATAAAAATACACTGAATTCGATGGAGACGTCAAATGCTAATTATGTCTTATAATGTGTTTTTGAATATTGTAAGCTGTTTTATTTAAATGTTTTTGAAATGTGCACAATATTATTTACAAGCTTTTTTTAGGATCATGATAATCGAATAATTTTTGTGTGTAGATAGTGCAGTTTAGTTTTAGCAAAAATATATATGGTTCATTTTGAGACGTCACCGCACCAGCTTTGTGTAATTAATGTGCATATGTACTGTTATGTTTCTAAAGTTATAAACTCGCAACTGAAACGGTGATGAAACATAAGTAGGTACATAGTAACTTATGAGCCATATACATCTATGTATTATGTATCCTAATATCCGACCAAATTGAATCCCTCCCTCTCGTTTTTGGCAAGCACACGTTCATGTAAAAACTAACCTTTTATCTAACGAAGGAAAACTAACAAACATGCAACATTTCGAGTTATAAAATCCAAAAACGGGTGTGGGTGGACTCGCGTTCCATTATTCGAAACTCTCCCTGTCTCACCCCAACGCATCTCACCGATTTAAATATCAACCGAAAAAACGGCACTGTTTACGGTTTAGACCTTGACATTGCCCACTCAGCAGGAGCATCTGTCTTTTGACCATTTGAATGTTTTCTGGGATTTTGAATGCCTTGTAATACAGAGAAACGTAAACTACCGCTGATAGTATTGGTGTAAGCAAAGCGAAAATACTTGTGACTATATCAAGCGTTGGAAACTTAATAAAATAAACACAGCCAATAATTGAATTTGTGATCAGTATGTTTTTAAAGAAAAAAATAATGTAAGAAGAACTCAAGTTAAAGAAGTAAATGAACAGCTATATCTTCATACACTCCTTGTACGAGATGTACACTTTTAATTTTAATGGGAAGGATGCCACGAAGTTATTTGTGAGACTCTGAGAGTACGACTCAAGTCTTTTCATCAGTGTCTGAATTCGGGAATCAACTTTCATTACAAAGAGCATTTGCAAAAGAGCATTAAATACACAGTTAGCTGCCCAAAACAGTTTAATTAAAAATTCCACAAGGAAAAGCGTCGAAAATGTCAACATATTTTGTTGACTTTCTTGAAGCGCGGAGTAGAGAAGGAAAATGAGGGAAGGATCGTACAACAGGAAAAGAACGAGCGGCAAAAACCCATCTGAGATCATTCCAAATGGGGAGTAGAGAACTATGAGCTCCATTACACTAAATTCACCAATGGATTTTCGTTCTATAATTTGATCTACAAAAACACAAAAAAATATGCAGCTGAGCATTTAGTGGCAAATATGTACATGTTAGTTATTTATCTATGCGTGAAATTGCTAATTAGAATTATACTGTAACGTTAGGAAGTTAGACATTGATTCCATTAGAAAAACAAATCTTTTAGTCCTAAGGTTCTCGCTTTCAACTTTAAAAATGGTTAAATCTGAAAGAGAGATCCTTATAGGCTTACCATCATGACGTTCAAACAATTGGTTAAATATTCCAACAGTCACTTCCGGCTCCGGCCAGCTTACAAACATTGAGTACGTCATGTAGAAAATCAAATTGAATGATATACAGTATATTAAATGTATTGGGAAGTGATGTAGAACAAAATATTTTGGGCTGAGCAAAGACTGAAAAAATCTTCCATTGAGGTAAACTAATCCAACGAGTGAAATCACGAAACACATTACCCATATTGCTTTTTGAAGTTTTGAGTTTTTCTTTAAAGACATTTTTCCGGATTTTAGGTCAACGTAGAAAGGATAAAAGTTTAATTTCGATAAGAAATTGAATAGTCGTAAAATAGTCCCAAATTCTTCTTTTGTCAACATGATAAGATTAGAACTATGCCTTAACTAAATAATGAAGGGTTTCGTTTAGACGTAGAGTGCTTTTAAAACATACAGCTTTACTTCAAAAAGAAAATACATCCATGTTTGAAGCAAAATTTTAATTTCTTTTCGATGTTTCTCCTCACAAGGATTCTCTTAAAAATGAAATTCCATTTTTGTACTCGACTGCCTATACTTGAATTTTATCTGTAATTAAATGCCGTAACCCGAAAACTAAAAGTATACGTAAGCCTAAAATAATTATTTGATTTCTCTATTTAACCAATGAATTAAAGTTGTGATTGACCACATTCAAAAAAAAAGTAGCTTGGTTTGACAGAACCATATGTACGTGCCAATTATATGGTACTTAATATCGTTGGAAGCAAACTCATTTTGAGTAATACGTCCATGATTATGTTACTAATTACTAATTACCAAGGGGAAGGGAAGGGGACACACAATTAAAGGAACTAATTTAAAGTTTAAAGTTGAGGAAGTTGGGACTTGTTTATCTGTACGATTAAATCAAGTTGAAATTAAAATTGAACATTTCAATTGTGGCTCACCATCAATTATTATAAATGGGGGTAAACATTAATTTAAAAGCTTCTACACATATTAAATTAAACAGGTCACAGGTTGAGCAAACGCCCTATTTTGAATTTAGCAGAGTGAACATTTAGGATTAAATTGTGTACTTCCTTATGTTCCTAAAAAGTCATTAACTTAGTAAAGAGCCTACAAAATCCTAGAGGATCCTTGCTATGCTGCATTGCAAGGGTCCTATACCACTATACCTATACCTATGTATATTTACGAAGATATTCCAGTTTTCATTCTCAACAGTTTCAATCTTTACCTACACTTTCTTTTATTAAGTTACTGCAGTGTAAAAACGATCGCTTATGACGTTCATGTATAGTTTGTAGTAATATAATTTGGGAATTTTGAATTTTATAAATTAGGCAATTATTATAAACTAACTGTAATTCCTGCATTGCTTCATGACTATTTTACTATTTTGTATAAATTGGTTACCATTATAGGTATTAAAAAATATTTAAGGATAATAATTTCTACCTATTTACATAATAATTTAAAATGTATAGTTTATAAAATATATTGTAGAGATAAAAATTAGAAATAAAGGTCCCATCCATTACTTGTTCCCACTCATTACATCCAAATTTCGCTTAGTGACTCCGCTCTCAATGATTTATTACGACAACCTTTCCCACCATCTCCACTTTTTATTTTTGATCCCAATCATAGCAATGCGGTAATTGGAATATTTACAGTTCCTGCTTTTATTTTTGTTTGCTGTTGATTAAAATGGAAAACAATTGTAGTATTGACATTTCTTCAATTTCCATATTAAGTAAATAATAATTATCACGATTCGATTTGGAATAAATATTACTGAAGACAAAAGTAGCAGGTAAAGGTATAAATATCTCAAAAAAGTGTAAAGTACCGCGCTTTTAATTACATGTGCAGTAATATACCCATAAGTAGTTCGGGTATTTAACTATATGACTACGAGTACGACTGCTATAATAGGGGATTTTCGGAGAACTTAAAAATAGGAAATTTTTATTTGCTATTGTTTTATTAATTTATAAGGAAGCCTATAACTAATTATTGTGCTGTTTTTAATTTAACTGTAAATTATATACCTATCTGCTTTCTTTGGGTAGTATTGCAATATTATATCATACAGTAAAATCCTGTTATACGGTACCCGGTTTAAACAGAAACCCTGCTTAAGGGGGCAGATGTAAAACATTTGGTTGGCCAGCCTATGTTTCAATGTTAAAAATATCCGGATTTAAGTTAACCAATATAAGGGATAATCCGGTTGTAAGGGAAGAATTTTTGACGATTTTTTGGTATTTTAGGCCACTTACATATAATGGAATTTTCATTTTTCTTTCGTCTTGATCACATTAAAGTTATATTTGTGCCTCCCAATGTGACTTCCTACTTCCTTAATACAGCCTATGGATCAGGGCATAAGTGCAAATTTCAGACTTCACTACCGTAAAAAACTAACGATGGATATACTGAAACAACTTGACAATCTCAAAGTACAGGCCGAACAAGTAAAGCCACTAAATATCTTACGAGGGAATGGTCACAACCCATCACGCCCAATCAGCCCGATATATTTTTTTTAGAAAGAACATGTGAAAAAAAGTAGGGTAGCGCAAATTTTATTTCAGAATGGGCCTTCTGATTGGCTACGGGATTTTTTAAAATCCTAAAATAGCCCATGTTAATCAAATGGACGCCATATTTAAATGCATTTTTACGAACTATGTGCTCACCAAAAACCTGAAAATACAATTACATACATGTCTCAACTGCATACATTTATATAGTTGCAAATTATTCTAACTACATCAGTTATTTGCTTCAGTTTGATGCAAAATGCTCTATCTACGTCCATTTTAATGTTCACACTTAAATTTATTTTTTGTAAACTCCAGTAGTGCAAATGTGTTGCAAAATTTTGTTGTAAAAACCTAGTCTTTGTTGTTTCCTACGCAGGCTTTACTTTGAATGTTTATTTGAATTTATATAAGTTCACATTCGGCATATTTTGTAATATTATTTTATGCATATAATTATTTTGTACGTTGTAATTTTACTGTGTGTAATAATGTAGCGGAAAATACGTATGAGGTTCAATAAATTATAATATTGTATTGTATTGACATTTCCACTCCAATTAAAATAATAATTTTTTTTAACTAAATGTAGATAGAGAATTTTGCATTAAACTGAAGCGATGTAGTTAGAATAATTTGCAACTATATAAATGTATGCAGTTGAGACATGTAATTGTATTTTCAGGTTTTTGGTAAGCACATAGTTCGTAAAAATGCATTTAAATATGGCGTCCATTTGATTAACATGGGCTATTTTAGGATTTTAAAAAACCCCGTAGCCAAACAAAAGGCCCATTCTGAAATAAAATTTGCGCTACCCTACTTTTTTTCACATGTTCTTTCTAAAAACAAATATATCGGGCTGATTGGGCGTGATGGGTTGTGACCATTTCCTCGTTAGTCTATTTTGCGGATGTACAAGTCCTGGAATTTAGTTAAAGCTAACACAATCCGAAACTGTTTTTAACATTCAAAAACTTACTTTCACTTAACTAGTTATATGCCTTCCACACTGCACTAACGAGCATATAACTTGTCAACGTGTAATGAAGTTTTCTCAGGAGATATTTTTTTTCGAAAAGAGCGTCCCAAAAAACTTAAAACGGCTTAACAACATGATGCGCCAATAAATGATTTTCGGACAATGAAACATTTTTTCGAAAAAACGAAAAAGGCCTCAAAATAGTTTTTTAATCGTATTTTTAATTTTTGTAAAAAACATCGTATGCAAAATTTTGGAAAATTTTGCATAAAAAATCATTTTAAAATATTCTGAATTCAAAAAAAATTTAAATTTCAAATTTCGAAATTTTTGATTTTTTTTTAAATTTTATGGGCACCTTTCCTTGTTCAGTCAAAATTTTGAAAAAATCAAAAATTTCAAAATTTGAAATTGTAATTATTTTTTAATTCAGAATATTTTAAAATGATTTTTCATGCACAATTTTCCAAAATTTTGCTTACGATGTTTTTTACAAAAATTAAAAATACGATTAAAAAACTATTTTGAGGCCTTTTTCGTTTTTTCGAAAAAATATTTCATCGTCCGAAAATTTAAGTTTTAGTGGGAAATTCAAAAAACAAATTTTTTCAAAAATGAAATATGTAGTAAAACGTAGGATGTAAATTTAAACTGCCTAACGTTCCTGTTAAGGCTGCCATTAAACAAGGGCTTTAGCCCTTGTTTTAAATTGTACAGATGTGCATTTAGATAAATATTACAAATTACACATATAACATAACTAGCAGTCTAGTAAAAAGGTATAATAGAGGATTTTATTTTTTTACACCCTAGTTTCTAATAACTCCCTGGTCTAAAGGAAAGTTTTAGGTAGCTCCCCCCGGGAATTATTAAAATCTTTTATTAATTGTTAGCAGAAAAAAATCAAAAAATGCATTTTACAATTATGATAATACAAGGTATAGGTAGCTTCTTTCACTTTTCTTATGAGTATATTGATACTATTTTTCAACAGTAATTTTATTAGCTTGGAATGATTTTGTGGAATTTCTCGCCAGAAATATCTAAACCTAGGTACAGGTACATTGCTATGTATGAGATTTATCAAGAAAATATTTTGTGTGCAACTTGAAGTACATATTGAAGTGTACCTTCTATATGCGTAGCACTTTATACCAAATATGAACGTACTCATTTATGCCATAACCGAATAGTAAGCAAAGCGAATAGTATAGTAGGTACTTATGCAAATTGTTTTTTAACAAAGACGTATATAGTATTGTAGTGACATGTAGTAATTAAATAATATGAGTTTTGCTAGATCCATATGTACGATCTACCTACTACCGACTACATACCGACTAGTTGTACAGCTATTTCAGGCTTCAGGTACTTGGCTGCGAAAATCTTGAGGTACATCAGTATCAAGGTATTTCATAAGGTGTGCGTCAATTGCATAAAAACGTGATGTGTAAATGCCTTTGTATTTAACTTTATCACCATACATTTTTATTAAGAGTGTCTCAAGTGCTGTGTCAATGTCAATTTCCTGCCTCAAGTGGAAGAGATATGTTTTGACAATACCAGGCATTAATGTACATAAAGATGATCTGATGATGGCGGTGCAGCAAACTGTATTAAACCAGTCAATTATAAATCGATGCTCGACTCAATAGTGTTAAGTCAAGTGTTATTTCGTCATTTGAATTCTTTGAATTACTAAGCAAAGGCGTGACTATATTTACATTTAAAGGTATCCAAAAGTATATAGTATAGATTTTTCGGAATTTTAGTTGACAACTTTGTTTAACGGAAATTAAGGATTAGATAATCTCATGCTAAGTAAATAGTAAACAAAATATTGGAATAATGAGCTAAGTAGGAACCTAAATGCATTTGAATATACCACATATCGCATAAGGTGTTATTTACTTTTACTTTTGTTTTCATCTTGAGATGATCATAGCTTCATTTTTGGCTTACACCCACACTACACATGCTTTTTTCATCGAAAACTTTCGGAAGATTTATTTTTTTGGAAAACGTTTCCAAGGGCAAAAAATGTACTGAGCGCATGTAACTGCATATAAATACCGTCAATTCTGATATTTTTCGTATTCGTGCATATCTAAAATTGGGAAGCGGGCTTTAGCAGGAAGCAGACAAATTATTGGGTTATTAATTATTGAGTTTTATAGAAATCAGTGAATTTTGTAGTGTTTTCCTTAACACCTGGAATTTTTCAAAATTTATTTAAAATAATTTTTTCAATCATGAAGTATTTTGTAAGTATATGCAACAAAATAGCGAAACCAGCAATATCAATTTTTAATTTTAGTGTGATCATTCTCCAGTGGCATAATACATTTTTCAAAAATGCAATTATCTATACTTATTTATTTAATTTACAACGTACGGCTTACTATATTGTTTGAATTTGCAGTCGTTATGTGGAGTCTTAGCGATGGTGGGGGTGTTTCTCTGCATGGCGATTACACAGTCTGAAGGCTCATTTAGTAAACTAATCAAATTACTCTTGAAAAAAGACGGCTATGGATATCAAAATTATTATTACAACCAGAATAATGGCAATGGCTGGGGATGGAGCACGGGTTACAGTCGTGGGTAAGTGAACTGAAATTTTACACTAAATAAAATATTTTAATACTTTGACTTTTTTTAAATAGGTACTTAAGTACTTAAAAAGAAAACATCATTCAATTCATTTTCAGAGGCTATCAAAACCGCGGCGGGTATTACGGTGGTGTGGTGGCGGGTCAGGGTACAGTCAAAACCAAAAGAAAGGAGGAAGTCGTCGTAATATGAAGGGATGAATTTCATAATACAAGCTCAAAATGCAATTAATTAAATATAAAGTTTTTAAATGCTTTGAATTATACTGAATGTATTTTATGTACTAATAAACATGTAAATATATTTTCCTTTTAAGTATATCTTTAGTGATTTTTGAAATAATATTCAAGTTGCTCATAAATTGTGATTTTATTAAACATCGTTAAATCGTTACATTACTCCTACATTATTATTTAAACATATAGAAGTTATGTGCCCTGTATAAAAAGTAGTAACTACTAGTGAAATTTGTGTAGATAACATGCTTTGCATTCCTAAAATGAACATTGGACACTTTGAGTGTCTTGGCATGGCATTGCATTAAAATCATTCGCAGATGCGCACTGTGGTACAATAGTTGGAGCAACCGAGACTGATATCTGGCAAGGATAAAGCTGCTGTTTGTTTGCATGCAAAATTTATCCTTGCCAGATATCAGTCTCGGTTGTCCCTACAGTCGGTACTAACTACTACGCACGTATCTTTGCTGTTTCTATCGCAACTTGCATAGATAAACGCGTAACTACCAAAAACCATTGGGACGTGCAAACGTTCAATTGTCAATATTAATTTACAATTCCGCCTCCGCCCATACAAATTAGCGAGCTTTCCTCCTCACTCATATAATTACCATTCATGTACCACACTATAGTTCCTCAGTAGTGCTCAGTCTGTGGACGCGCTTTAAATCTAATTCCATCGGAAATAAAAGTTATTTTCTTGTTTAGGATTTAAATCTATTTCCCTTGGCATATAAATCTGAATCTGCAGAAGGAAAGGAATTATTTTTAATTCCCCATTTGAACCGCCGCGCGCTCAAAGTAGCGGACCAATCACAGATCACATTGATTGCGCATGCATTTTATGAAAATAATTTAGTAAAACAGTAATGTGTAAATTGTAGTTGCACCTTGCAGATCGTAGTTGGTCTCTACGAGATATTGAAACATGAAGTTTGGATTTGGTAAATGTTGTGTCACGTTACGGAAATAGAAACTATAGAAACGATAGAAATTAAAAACTTCAGCCTCGTAAGATAGTTTTAAAAAATTCGAATTATGTCTAAATTGTAATTTTAAATTTATCCGCTTTTGAATTAGCTGGTTTTAGATAATGAAAATTCCGCATGCGCACTAAAATGCAAAAGATTTAATTGTAATTCCCAAACATTTAATTTTAATTCCCTAGGATTTAGTTATAATTCCTGTAAGGGAATCAGTTTTAATTCCGAAGGAATTAGAATTCAAGCGTGTCCACAGACTGGTGCTGTAATATTGTAATTGCATTTTATTAAAATTACATTTACGATTTCTTTGAAATTGTAATTTTATTGTCAATACAATAATTACAGTAAACCCGGCTTGGTGGTTTGACGATGCTACGGCATGGTCACACCACTGAGTCGGGCCAGCCAGTCACGCTCAGGATTGGAGTTGGTGTTGGTGATTTTCCTGGCTGATGGGTGGGGAGAAGAAACGGGGTGTTGTGGAGAACTAAGGTGAGTGGGTGCTTTCCGTACATTTATCTGTGACAGTTCTACTGTCTGAGACAGAGATGTTGGATGGCTTAATGTAGGTACCTACTGCCTCTCACTGTATGATTCATATAGTTCAAGATATGCATTCCCACTCTCTCTACTCTGTGCTACAGGGGTCATTACCCAATAACTTTCGCATTTGAGTTGTGGCTGGTGGGTGTTGAGTACTGGCGGATCCCTTTCTCTTCTTGACTTGGCGGCTCAAGATGATTTAGTGGAGTTACCAGTGCTCGATCCCTCTGCAGTTGCAGGAATCCTTGAAATGTTATCTCCTGTCGAGGAGTATAATCTACTCGCTTACATTCGGTCGTAATTAAGTATACACTAACAATGTCCAGAGATAAGATAAAGTATATACGATACGGAACTTGAGTGACATGTTTATACATGCCCACCAAGGACCACATCGTAGAGCAACTGATTAATAGAGACAACCGCTCAGGTTCAAATTCTCTCAATAATCATACATACATACATACAATAATTACAGTATTGCTAGGGCTTTATGGTATTGAAAATAACCATTTGCAATACAACATCAAATTGTATTGCATTGTGTTCTAAGCCCGTTTGTTTTACGCTGAAATCGGGTACCTATTAATAATTAATTAGCTTTATCATGATATTATTAAAATGCTCATAATTTAAATCACTGTGTTCATTTTTGTGACAGTATTGCTAACCCAAAATCTAATAACTAAACTAAAGGATTAAAAACACGAGAAAATACGCCGATTGCCGATCACTAGACTATGGCAGTAGGTACATAGTTCAAGTTCAAGAAAGAAGCCACATAGGGATGTCAAATATTTGGGGTAAAAAATTACTTGTACAAGACCAAGACTCTTGGGTACCCAAGACTTGCATTCTTTGGGTACCCAAATAGTCTTGGGTACCCAAATACTCAAAATCCTTGGGTACCCCAAAAGTCTTGGGTACCCAAATACTCAAATTATTTGGGTACCCCAAAAGTCTTGGGTACCCAAATACTCAAATTCTTTGGGTACCCCAAAAGTCTTGGGTACCCAAATACTCAAATTCTTTGGGTACCCCAAAAGTCTTGGGTACCCAAATACTCAAATTCTTTGGGTGCCCCAAGACTCTTGCCCAAGAAAAGTCATTTTGTATTATAACTCACCCAAAAACGTAACAAAAAAGCCAAAAAAGACTACTTTAAAAAATTTTGACACCCAAGACTCTTGGGTTGGTCTTGGGTAAGATGGCGGAAATTCTTGGGTTTTGGGTTTTGGGTGCTGACATCCCTAATTAGCCACATGAACCGAGCCGCAACCACGTGATTTATTCGCGTGTCATTTCGTGTTGTGAGTGAAGCGGCTAATAAGCGGCCCACCAAAGTTTTACCTCATGCTTCTCGTCACTTCGTCAGTCACATTTCTTTCCTTTTTTGACGGCTGAAAATGGAATTCAATTTTCTTCAGTAGTTCCAATAATCCAATGAAGAATGGCATGGCAAAAAAACCAGTTCAAAAGTGCTGAGCGGAATTTCAGTCAGTAGAGGCAGTGAATGATGTAACATTAGTACTTACTATTAGGTCGCGTTTTCTCTTTTATAAATATATCGTTGCCTCAGTTGCAAGTACTTAATTGTAGTAGTAATAATAAATTATTAAGGGGAATTTCAGTATTATTTGAAGTTCAAATTTTGTACCTCCACATTACTACTACTGTGACTGTGATATCAGATAATAATTATTTTGTATCCTAGTTTCATAGTGTATATAATTCGCCGATTTTCCAACTTCCATCGTACAAGCAACAATGAACAAGGAAAGAATCAAAAATGGAAACGAACTTTTACTTAATTTGATGGTCCTTAATGTTGTTAGCTGTCCAGTCCAGTTTGTTAAATTTGACTACGATTTTGTGACTTACAACTTAAATATCTACAATCTACTAATTTTTGATAAGTCTTAAGTCAGTGTGTCGATACTATAGAGTATTTTGCCTGTACCTAAATTAGTGTATGATTGTAAGTAAGTAAATATATGGTGTATGGTAGTATTGTGTTTTTATTTCTAATTCGGTGATAGTAAGGAAAATTGAAAATTTTGATGACTGATGACTGATTATTTAATAATCATATAACACTATGAATTTACGAGTTGTGAGTGTATTCTTGGCTATTATTAATATTGTGGTCAATCATCAAACGTTAAACGTAGTTTTTATATCGTTGGTGGGTGGCGACGCTGATAAATTGTGGTTTTTGTAAAAAAAACAAACTATATAACCTTTTTCAATCGTTACAAGCAGCACCAAAGAAAATACCTACCTTCATCATGTACTATTTAGAAGTTTTTAATTAGTTTTTTTAAATACTTTGTTGATAGGCTATAGTTATTGATATAGCAGACGTGACTCGTGAATGTGTTATTATTTTATTGTTAACTTAATTTAGTCATTGTTATTGATATTCAATATTGTACAAAGGCAGAGGAATTCGATTGCACTGAAGACTCTATATACTGTATAAATATACCATTATAAATAGTTTTATATAGCTATGCCATGTGTGTTGACGCGTGGGTACAAATGGGAAATTGATCAAAATACATAAACTCAGATTTCAGATTAAATATAACAACACAGTAAAAAGATACAAGCTGTCATCATTCAAATATGTGCAAAACAGACAGATTGTGGATTGAAGATTTTATTTACATGATTAGGTATCTAATTTCCTTCGATTACTCCATCCAATAAAATATAAGCTTAAATTCTTGAGTCATCATACAATTTTTTTCAAAAGTTTTGTCATTCATTGCATTTTTTGCCAACTGGGGCTGAAAATGGATGAAAGCATGAATCTCTAAAAGTAAATGTGGGCTTAAGATGAATCTGGTCTCATGAAGTGTTACTCATAAAGCTCAATATGCAGTAAAAAAAAGAATAGTTAAGAATAGTTATTTCTGAAAGAAGGATGACCCTGGCATTGAACATTGAAAACTAAACAATAAGCATGCATATATATATATGTATAAATACTGAGAATGCGCTTGAAGTCTTGAGTTCTTGAATCTTGAATTTAAGTTGTGATTGAAGATGACGGTGTTGGATAATGTGATGGGTGACTGACTATATGTGTATTTGTGTATATATTAGTTGACTGTGACGGCACTGGTTAAAAGTGTATACATCAATTGCCGATGCCGATTGTTAGAAAAGAAACATCTGTGTACTGTGCACTACACATGATAATTATGACGCTTCTTCACTATTAGACTTCCCCTTTTTTTACACAGATGAGAGAGTACTTACAGAAGCAGTAATTAAGTAGGTAGGTAGGTGTTTAAAAAAAATAGTCTGTAGTTTGTAACGCACGAATCAAATGACATTTCACATAACGTTTTCAATTTACATTTTCAACCTTCATTCGTTCATTCATTCCTTCCTTCCAGAAAATCCATATTCAGATTCTATTCAGTTATGTATGTAATAATAATAGCGTCAGTGAAGTCTCAAAATGACCTTAGTATATCCTGCTTTAGCTAAAATTAAAATGTACTATCTGCAACAACAGATATCGTGATGTATATAAAACATTTTGCACTTTTAAAAAACATGGAAATAGAATATTTTAAACTATGTAAAAACAAGTAAATGAAACATTTAACACTTTTCAAAAGCAAGTAATTAGAAAATTTTTGTACTGTTCAAAAACAAGTAAATGAAACTTTTGACACTTTTTCAAAAACAAGTAAATGATACTTTTTCACTTTTTCAAAAACAAGTAAATAATACTTTTTCACTTTTTCACCAATAAATACCATGAATGTTCGAATAATTGCCATAGCAGGCGCTTATTAAATGTTTTGGAGTGGCAGCCCGGCGCTTATTCGAGACCCACGAGACCCGGCGTTCATTTGAGACCCGGTGCTTAATCGAACACTTACGGAAAATAAAATGTTTTTACAATGTTCAAAACCGAGTAACTATAGAAAATTTTGCACTGTTCAAAAGCTCATGATTACCATTTCAAGCATCTCCATTTCTATCTCATTTACTTAGTGTTTTTATTTTGACATAGCTCATTTTGATTCTTAGCATATGGGACATTTTGATTCTTGACTCACGCACTTATGCTAACAATGAAGTTTATGTCTAATATCTGTAATTACTGACTGATGCCTCGCTGAATAATTACATGCGTTATTCCTAAACCTACACATGCTACATATAGCCAACTCTATTAAATAATATTTCATGTGTGAAGGTTTATAGAATCAGTGAGTTCCTATAGTTTCTATACTACACTACTAATCTACGCATTTTTTGCTTTCGATTTTCTTAATTTTTATCATTATATCATTATTCATTATAATTACATAATAGCCAACATCAACACCACACTTTCGTTGCATAAGTGTGGAATTTTATTTTAAGTAAGGTTGGTAGGTAGGTGTATAAGTACCTTTATTTTTACACATTACGTGTCGGTGTCGAGTATAGACAAGCTTTTAGCATCTTTGTGTGTCGAGCCGTTTGCCGTTTGTCAGTCAATGTTAGTTTAGTTTAGGGGTAGACGTAAATGGTAAATATTCCCTTTCAGTAGTTGTAAAATTTGAGTCTTATTAGGCATAGGTTACTTTTGTAGTATAATTAAATTATTTCACGCTGTTTTGTCTATTTTCCGTGAATCTGTGCTACGCTACTGCTGGTTACTGGTTGGTGGCTGCCGATTGTTGCGTATGTAAGTGTGTGGTATTGTAATAATTATTGTGGTTGTGATCCCAGAATTTCATATTGCGTAAAACGTCACGTGTTCAGATTTAACATGTGTTGTAAGTAATTTATAGCAGCAAACTACAACTCAAAAACTGTTAATGGAATTTGTATCTCTTGTGCACTAAATTCGTGAACCTGACTCGCAGCCTAACATTACTGACTGTGTCTGCGTGTCTGTCTGTCTGTAATAATTATTTGAGTATCCACTAATTGTTCCCCTGTAATTATAATATATATAATATAATTTATTCATTGGGTCGATCTAACCGAAGTTCATACAACCAGACTCAACCAGTCACTGTGGGTGAGGAAATAGGAGGCTACCGCGTTAGATCGTCTCGGTCTTTGTACCCTTTCACCTATCCCCGTTCCCTCCTCCACAGTAAGGGAGTCTCATTCCCTAGGCCCCTACAGTAAGTAGTGGTCACTAAGGAGCACCGAAGGAGATTGGGTTTCAATCAACCATCCAGTGACGTTTACCGTACAACACCGAGCCGTAAACGATTAGCAGTGGCCGGGGATTGAAGCCGGGTCTGAGACTGTAAATTTCGTTACAGTCTGCAGTCCTAACCGCTCACCCAAGCACGCCTGCTTCTCCTGTAATTAGTATCCAAGTTGAAGACAGAGCAGTTATTGAGTCCTATTTTTTATTATACCATTATCAGTATCAGTAGAATTAATCACCTGCAATGGTTCCGGAAATTAATTAACGTTACCAAACCGGCTGCGTGTATGTGTCTAATTTTTCTACTGTAAAGCTACTACTTTAAATAATTTAGTTGTTGAATGACGCGGGAAGCTGCATTTTACGAATTTTAGAGAAAATCCAATGCTTCTCAGTCAGTTCTCAGTTATTTATTAGCAGATCCCGTTATCTAAAAGAAACACATGATAAAATTTACACAATTTGATAGCCGTATCGGTAGATTTAGTCATAGTATTCGGTAACAGTTTTACCCATTTTACGCTTTCAATTTTGAATAGGTGCCATTAGCCATTATTAAAGACGGAATAGTAGCGGTTGATTTAAAAAATCAATAGCCACTTGGTAAAATTGCCAATATTTTCCTTAGATTAAAAAAAAATCTAATAGCAGGCAACCGCGGATCCAGAAGGGGGGGGGGCTAGGGGGCTTTAGCCCCCTCCAGAAGGAGATTTTTTAACATTGCAGGGATACAGAGCGGCCATTTTCAATATGGCGGCTTAACATTGTTAGCCCCCCCCCCAGGCGGTTATTAGCCCTCCAGAAATAAATCCTGGATCCGCCGCTGATAGTAGGTATAAAACTGAACCAATGCCAAATTTTTAAATCCAGTATATAATTCTAGTTGTTATAAGTAATTATTGTTTTGATTAAGAATTTATGTGAGAGCTCAATGTACAACCTAAACCTTTTTATGACTAAATGTATACATAGCAATTTAGTCCAATCATGGTCATAGCACAGCACAATGATGTAAGTATTGTCAAAGAATACTCTACCGATATTACCAATTGTAAACGTTTAAATATTCTGTAGGAAGTCTTATGTACATAATACAAATTGAAGTTTGAGTTGGAGATCCTCAGTCGTTTTTGCTATCGTTGAAACTTATGTAATACAAATATTTGTAAAAAATTTAAACTATCAGTTTTTCTACTGAAACGTATTCCGCGTATTTACACTCCAGTTTTCATGTGACTCTATTGATGATGAGTTCTGTTTAGTGTTTAAAGCTGTGTGGAATTTATATGGACATATATAGGCATCTTGTTTTTGTTCCGTCTCCGTCCTTTAGTCGTGTGGGGTTTTGGTGTGTGGATTTTGTCAGTGCCTATGTGTTTGCTTATATTACATGTCTCTCACAGTATTTTGCCCTTTTTTCTTACAAAACGTACATACATGGCTTGGTAGTAATCTAGTCAAATTGCAATTTTAGGTGTGGGTGTGCAGTACTTGTGTTGTTATTGTGTGACTGTCTGAACGTGTCGTATTACGAATTTATTATTTTCTATTATTTTACCGAGCAGTATATAAAAATACTATAAGCAGTCAATTCAAATTCTAACTTCAATTGTGATGTGAACGGATTGTGAATTGTGAATACCTAAAGCCAAGAGAAAATTGAGTTATGGAAAATATGTTTTTGATAAAAATGGCATCTTTGAGTTTGCACGGCAATGTTCCTGGCACTCCTAATAAGCATCCTATCGTTCCTATGTATCACACAATAGTGAAAGCCACTTAAAACTTAAAAGTATTGGACAGTTTCGAGTGTGATATTACGTTTACAAATGCATAGTAGCACTGAGAACTTTACAGTATTATATAGATCGATTTTCCAGTATTTGCATTATCATTGTTTGTATTATTAGATATACTAAAAAGAAAGTTATGAAATTAAATATTCTCAAAGTAATTAAGTGAACTACCACAAAACTTGTGACCCAAAAAGTAAAAAAAATCATGGTGACCGGTCACATGTATTCAGTCTACTCTTAAATGCTCTTTAGCCTTACCTATAGTCTATAGTAATTATACACAAGGCTTGAGTACGTATAAGTACGAGGTCTATAAATTTGTGGAATTTATCAGCAAAATGCGATAAGTGTATAAAGTGTGGACTATTTGTGTTTTGAAAACAAACTCTTCATACATGTAATTAACTAGGAGGGCCTGTTTAAATTCGTAGCGTTATATATACTCTTCAAAATATTGTGCAAAAAGTTTAAAGTTTGACTTTCAAATATGCAATTTGAGCTATCTACGGAGCCATTTCAAGAAAATGTAATTATTGCTCTACTAACGTATTTCACATGCATACTGGTACGCGTTAAAGAACATTGTAAGCGTGACAGTTTTTTTTGTGAAAAAATATAAATTATAGAATATTTTGCATTTAGAAAAAAAATATAAATACAACGTTTTGTATTTTAAAAAAAATTGTAAATAGAACATTTTTGGGTTTTAAAAAAAGTTGTAAATAGAGCATTTTAAACTCTTAAAAAAAATTTACATAGAACATTATTTACTTTTTAAAACCTTCACCTTGGTTAAATCTCCTAGAGACATTTTCCAGAGGATCAATTTTAATTTTTAACCATCTCCCGTAATTCTCGCTCCTCTATATGCACATGAGCGGAAGTTAATGGGGAAAGTGAAGCTTTAATTTACTATATATTATTTAGTTTCAGGGTGAAGGCAACCATAAATTATAGTCATGGACGAATTTTGCGGGTCCAAATTTTGGGTATGTAATACAAGCTACTTATTTTTTAATTCAAATAATTGACTATAATGGAAATATACAACTACATTGTTTTCTTTTTCAATTTCATTTATTGTAGGATTTGAACTCTAAGGAAGACGGCATAACCAAAAATTGTTATATAGAGCTATCACAGATACAAGGAACAGACCACAGATACAACTGGATGTTGCAAGTGAAAAAGATCTTCGCCGATGCATCAATGGAAGGAACGTTCCAGAATCTTAACAGCGAGTATTTAAAGCTGCATAAATCTGAAATCTTAGAGAAGTACCGACTAAGCTGTGTTAATATGGACGTACAAAGAATGCAAAGCTGCAACACACTTAAATACTATAGCCGCCTAAAGACCCACGCACTAAGATCAGAATATTTTGAAATGGGATTAGCATGGAACATGGTGAAGTTCATACTGAATCTAAGATCTGGCCTGCCTAGAATTGTCCTTAGGGGAAAGGTCACCAACCTTAACGGAATGAACAGACTATGGAAGCGAGCAGGGACCCCGGACTGCGACCTGTGTGGGAGGGAAGAGGAAGACACCTTCCATGTAATGCTTAACTGTCCACATTACGCATACCCAAGAACCAAATTCCTCAGAAAACTAAGCGACGCAAGACCAGGAAGGAAAAGCCTAATGGAACACATATATAACAAATACCACAACGCCGAGGGATTTGAACTACTTTTTAATTTCTGGGATACAGCCATCAGGACTCGAAATTTTTACTACGAATGCATCGGAGAGGCCTGACCCCCCCCCCCCCCCCTTCATCAAACTACAGATGACTCCCTTCCTCCTCTTTCTATCAAGACACCGAGAGAAAAAGAAAACAATACTCTGATACACATTCACATTATATTATATTTATAACATGACTAAGAATGACTATATTATACTGTGTAAGAATAATTACTAACATGCCCTCTTTTTCAGCCAAGAAATAACCATAATTACATATGCTAAATCAAACATATTTATTATCATATCAAACCAAGGATCAATTACCTCTGTAAAGCTAAAAATGTAAATAACCAATGTTGTATGGGCTGCGGCCAAATCGACTCAATGAATAAATTATTATTATTATTATTATTATTATTGTAGGATTTGAACGTGACGTGGTACACTGAAGACCCGGACTTCACCCCATGTTTTGAAGATACAGTATTAGTGTGGATCCCTTGTGGATTTTTATGGCTATTTACAGCTAGTGATATTTATTACTCGGTGAATTCCCGGGCAAGAACCGTCCCACGGAGTTCATTGAGTGTGACTAAAACTGTCATTTGTGTTCTACTTATACTTTTGGAAGTATATCAGCTCGGTCATGCTGTTTCAATACTTGCAGAAGGCTACAATGTCTACCCCGTTGCCCTTTATACACCCGTTATTAAAATTGCTACTTATGTAAGCGTCCTTGTCAATCCTACTTTTTTTTAACTTTAACAATAAAATTTTATTTTTACACATTAAAAATGAAATAATTAATTTGATGCACTTATTACGAGTTGTCAATGGATAAAATTAATTTGCATTATATTGATACTTCAGATCCTATCCCTAGCCCTATTGCACTTTGCAAGACGGAGAGGAGTTCAGTCAAGCGGTGTTCAATTTATATTTTGGTTTCTACTGGCTATTTGTGAAGCTTTCACTTTCCGTACTGTGATCAGAGCTAGGTCTTTAGTAAGTGAAATATTTTATTGAATTTTGATTTTACTCCTAAGTTGAGTAAAACGCTTGAATCTTACATAACTCTACAATAGTGTAACTATGTATTATTGTATAAAGGTATGACTAATTAATGATTGCGATTGTTTTGATTTCAAACATCACAATTTATTTGTACCTTGCAGACAAATCCCGAAGAATGGCTACCGTTCGTTGTACATATGATTTACTACCCATTGATATTCGGGCAGTTCTTTTTAAATTGCTGGGCTGATATAAAACCGCTAATGGAACAGTCCCCAAATTTAAAGCAGGTATTTAAATTACATTATTTTAAATAGGTAATTATTAAATTTAATTATTCACTTGCAAGCTTGTTTCAAACTAAATGACCATTTTGTTACTCATAAAATTGCGCTTTAGAATCCCTGTCCAGAGTACAGCGCATCGTACTTAAATCGAATTCTTTACGCTTGGTTTGATGGACTTGCTTGGAAAGGTTTCCGAAAACCATTGGAGTATTCGGATTTGTGGGATTTAAATTCAGATGATACTTCTAGGGTGCTCGTTCCTATTTTTGATCAGCAGTGGTCGAAGGCCTTAGACAAAACTAAGAAGTGAGACTGATTTTTAATAGCAAGGATGCACTGAAAAAACATTAATAATGTTATTTAAAGAGTAAAGAGAAAGTATGCGGTTGTGTAGAGAACATGTTATTTTTGATATCCATGTCACTTAATTTTTTGTGTTTAATTGCAATACAGGAAAGCTGAAACAAATGCAGCTTTTGGTAAATCTGGAAATTCCGTAGAGTTTAAAAAGAAAAACAAACCACTTAAAGGAAAGAAACAACTTACAAGCATCGTACCTGCGCTTATTAAATCATTTGGAGGGACATTTTTCTTTGGCGCCTCACTCAAACTTATACCTGATCTACTCGCATTCGTGTCACCACAGATATTAGAGTGAGTTTCAAATCAAACATTCAGTTTTTACCCGCATTTTGAAGTTTCCTCACACACACAATCTTATTAGGCTTGTAATTTGAAGTATTCTTAAATGCATTAATTTTTTGTATATGTTGTTTTTGTTTTTTTTTATTATTCAGTTTACTAATTGCTTTCGTAAATGGAAATGAAGCTGCATGGAAAGGATATTTTTACGCCTTCCTTTTATTCGCCAGTGCATTTTTCCAGACTCTAATCACAGCTCAGTACTCTCATAGGATGTACTTAACGGGTATGCGAATTCGATCTAGTTTAGTTAGCGCCATTTATCGCAAAGCCTTGTTAGTCTCCAATGCTTCTAAAAAAGGTACGTTCAATTGTATATGACATATTTTATTTTAAAATTACATAATCGTCGCTGTAGAATGAAAGCAATATATATGTTTTTACATTTTGTTGTCACTGTAATGAAAACACTATGTATTGCATGTAGGCATTATATACATAGTGTATTAAGAAAGATTAGTGCATCTTCTTACGTCAGTGCTTATTTATTTTGTACAGAATCAACTGTGGGTGAAATTGTAAATTTAATGAGCGTGGACGTACAAAGGATTATGGATTCAGCCCCATACGTTAACATGCTCTGGAGTGCTCCGCTTCAGATTGCTGTTGCGCTATACTTTTTGTGGCAGAAACTAGGTCCAAGTGTTCTTGCTGGTTTAGGTGTTATGGTTCTGCTCATTCCTATCAATGCTGTGATTGCCGCAAAATTGAGGAGTTTGCAGTTAACTCAAATGAAACATAAAGATCATCGAGTGAAAATGATGAATGAAATCTTATCCGGTGTGAAGGTACCTACATACTTAATACTTAATCACCACTTATATATTCATTTCAAGAAATAAATCATTTTAGTTTTAAAATAACGTATTGAATGAAATAAATTAAGTACCTAAACTGAATAATTTAAGGTACTAAAACTCTACGCTTGGGAATCATCTTTCCAAGAACAAGTCATGGCAATCCGTGCCAAAGAAATGGAAACGCTTAGGAAGTCAGCCTACTTGAATGCACTGTCAAATTTTTTTTGGACTTGCGTAAGAATATATTTTTTATAAGGCTTTTCAAACGTATGTAAAATATGTACATAATACAATTGTGCTTCTTACATCAAGGTTGTTAATTATTGTATTATTTTATAATAGGCTCCATTCCTTGTGGCCTTGTCAACGTTTACTACTTTTGTACTTATAGATGAGCATAATGTTCTTGATGCTGACAAAGCTTTTGTCTCCTTGTCACTTTTCAACATTATGAATATGCCCTTGACTCTCTTGCCTATGATTATCGTATTCATAGTTCAGGTAATCTTTTTAATTTGAGGTTAAAATCCATGCCTAACCTACATACTTCATGTTTTGTTTTTAAATTCGTATTTAATAATTAATTGTTTAACTGATTGTTAAACATTTATTATTTTTGTAGGCGGGAGTAAGTGTAGGACGTTTAGATAAATACATGAATGCTGAAGAAATTGATCCTGACGCAGTTACTCACGATGAGAACGAACGTAAATCTCTAAATTCGGATAACAATGAATTGATTAAATTATTATAGAATTAGTATTTGAGTTCATCAAAAAGTTTAACATAATAATTGTATTTGTATTTTTAAACATTATTTTAGAGGACCCATTGGTAATTGAGAATGGAACCTTTGCTTGGGAATCAGACAACGTGGTACTACGAAATATTAATGTACGAGTCAAAGAAGGTTCCCTCGTTGCTGTTGTGGGAACTGTCGGCTCCGGGAAATCTAGTTTGCTCTCTGCTATGTTGGGTGAAATGGAGAAACTTGAAGGGCGAGTTAATTCCAAGGTTGATAAAACAAATACTAATAGCAATAATAAAGTTCTAGCAATTAACTTAAACTAACGGTCATCACTAATTAATTAATTCATAATTATATGTACATCAACATTTGCCCATTCAGGCAAAATATTAATTGTTTTTTTATTGTATACACTTTATTAGGGCTCAAGAGCTTACATAAGCCAACAATCGTTCGTGATCAATTCGAGTTTGAGGTTCGGCAATATCTAATGTTAAACTACTTAATTTAATATTAATGTTCTTGACATTAGTTATAGAAATTTTAACGATTTTGATTTTTATTTCTAGGGATAATATTCTTTTTGGCAGCGTCTATGACGCAACCAAGTATGACAAAGTCATTGACGCTTGTGCTCTCAAACCAGACTTAGACATTTTACCTGGCCGAGATCAAACCGAAATCGGCGAAAAGGGAATTAATTTGAGTGGAGGCCAAAAACAACGTAACCATAAAAACGCTCTTTTTACAGAGACCAGATGTGTGTAACAAAAAAACCATTTTATTAATTTGTTTTTATGAACTTTTGTTCCTTATAGGTGTTTCTATTGCTCGGTCCACATACAAAAACGCAGATTTATATTTATTTGATGACCCTCTGTCAGCTGTGGACTCTCATGTGGGGAAGCATATATTTGACCGTGTTATCGGACCACGAGGGATTCTCAAAAGAAAGACCCGTGTGCTTGTTACGCATGGAATAGCTTTCCTACCCCAGGTATTCTTAAAATTGAAAAAGTTCAAAATTTCAAAACTTCATAAACTTTTACCGAAACATGTACCACCCGAACCTTTGCCGCCCGGAATTCGCTACCCACGACCAAGCCTAAGACATTTCCTACTAATAATGTACTAACAAATTTTGACAATACACATCGCTTGCAAATGATACCGAAACATTTTTTGTTAGAAGAAGAGGCTGGTTTAAGCATTTCAACGTTTTTTTTACATAGGAAGCAAATGTCCTAGGTTTGGTCATGGGTGGAAAATACCAGGGTAATAATTGTACGGGAAGCAAATGTCCGGGTAGCAAAAGACCGGGAAACAAATATCTGTTTATAACCTTTATTTCAGTGTGATCACATAATTGTCATGAAAAATGGAGAAGTTAGTGAGTTTGGAACCTATCAACAATTATTGGACAAAAAAGTAAGACAGTTTCAACAGTGGCAAGGAAATAGAATTTACAATTTAAAATGTTTGACACTTATCAGATCTTTAGCGTGTGAATTAACTAAATGCCCTGTTTTTAGGGAGCCTTTGCTGAATTCTTGATGCACCATATTGCAACTGCTGACCCAGAGGAACTGGATGATGAAGTCATTTTGACGGAGATTGAGGGGGTTGTGGGTTCCATTGACAAAATTCGAAAAGCTAAAGGTCGGCCAACTGCTGGAGACATTTCTGAGAGTGAAGGTCGAACGATGACAGAATTAAGTGGACAGCATAGGAAGTTTTCTACAGCTTCAAAGGTACCTGCTTATAATTTTATGCATATCGCGTATCCTGGAATACATTACAGGAATCGCGGATGCACCTATCTAGCGCATAATTTTTAAAATAGTGCCCCGAGGAAGGTTGTTCCATTACTTTTTGTAGCCCCACCCTTCCTGCGCCACGTAAGCCTTACTTAAAGGTGGGGCTACGGAAATGGGGCAACCTTTCCTGGAACATGATTTTTATAAAAATTTTACAATATGTGATTAACATTAGGCTTGTAAAAGCTTTGAGCGTTTATATGGCTAATTTACATTTTAATTTGATAAATCGCAGTTTCACATTTTGTTTTCGTTATTTTGCTTTCAGGAGAGCGTAGATCGAGGTACACTCAGACGCGGAGGGAAAGAAAATGGCAAGGAAAAAGTCAAATTGATTGAAATCGAGAAAACGCTGACGGAAAGTGTTAAGTGGTCCATTTATTTGGATTATTTTAGAGCTGCTAGCTGGAAAATGACGATGACCACAATTCTGTTATATTTAAGTTTTCAAGGTGCGTCGTTTTACAAAAGATAATTGAATTTAAATTTTTGGATAGCAACTAACTATAAAGTATGTAACATAATAAATTTGTGCTTCGTATATATCCAGGTTAATCGTTTTTATTTGATAATAGGCTTCTCTGTGGGTTCAAATCTATGGCTGTCTGCCTGGTCGAGTGAACCCATTGTGAACGGAACGATTGATGCGGGTCAGCGAAATATGTATCTTGTGGTTTATGGTGGACTTGGTTTCTTGCAAGCATTTTCAATCTTTGGTGGAACCATGGCGATGGCATTAGGAACATTGAAATCAGCCTCTGTTTTCCATTGGGAGATGCTTAGCCGAATTTTAAGGTCGCCGATGTCATTCTTTGACACGACCCCAGTAGGACGAATTGTAAATCGTTTTGCAAAGGATGTGGATGTTGCTGATAATACTCTCCCCTTTAATATACGTCTCTGGCTCAATTCTTTTTTTCAAGTTGTGGCAACTCTCGTGATTATTAGTTACAGTACACCGATTTTCATTGCTGTCATCATACCCATTGGGTTCCTATACTATTTTGTTCAGAGATTTTATGTTTCTACTTCACGCCAATTGAAACGTTTAGAGTCAGTGAGTCGATCCCCTATTTATTCCCATTTTGGCGAAACTATCACGGGAGCCCCTACTATTCGGGCTTATGGGGAACAAGATCGATTTATTTTGGACTCAGAAGCAATGGTCGATCATAATCAAATTTCCTACTTTCCTGCTATTGTTTCAAACCGGTATTTTACTATTTTTAATATTTTCCTATTTTTTAGATTTCATTTCTTGTTACTTTGCGTTTATTGTATTGGAATATAAGAGTATTTACCTAGTTATTAAGTAACGTCATTTCTGAATTTCTTTGTCCTCTCTTTCAGGTGGCTTGCAGTCCGTTTAGAAACAGTCGGAAATACTGTAATATTTTTTGCTACATTATTTGCTGTTCTTGGCCGAGATACTTTGAATCCAGGTTTGGTAGGATTATCCGTTTCGTACGCCTTGCAAATAACTATTGCCTTAAATATGTTAGTTCGATGGACGTCTGATGTGGAAACAAACATTGTTGCTATTGAACGTCTGCAAGAATATGTCGAGGCTCCGGAAGTAAGCATATTTTTAAGCTAACTATATAGCTTTTGTGTTTTACTTTTCATTTAAGTAGTCAGCTGATATCTTTGCCACTCTTAAAATACTAAAAGAATTAATTATTTCTAGGGTCGTAATTTATTATTTGACATTCATTTGTTTTTAAAGTAAAAGTATGAATTTTTCCTTTGATTTGATTTTTGTAGGAAGCGCCATGGGAAATCCCGGAAAGAAGACCACCCAAGACATGGCCACAGGCAGGCGTTGTTGAATTTGACCACTATCAAGTACGATACCGAGAAGGTTTGGATTTAGTTCTGAGGAATGTTACTTGCAAAATCGAATCTAGAGAAAAGGTAAGAAATAGTGCCTGTGTTATTTTTTGAATTTATTTTATAAACTTGTGCTGCTATATGTATATTATTTATTTACTCATATTTTACTATCCATTATCGAACACGCAATAACACCTATATATTATATATATTTTTCATTTTTGTCTAGATTGGCATTGTCGGTCGAACTGGCGCAGGAAAATCGTCCCTAACCCTCGGATTGTTCCGTATTGTGGAAGCTGCTGGCGGTTCTATAACGATTGACGGAGAAAACATTGCAAAGTTGGGCTTGCATGACGTAAGAGGAAGAATTACGATTATTCCTCAGGACCCTGTCTTATTTTCAGGAACTCTTCGATTCAATTTAGATCCATTTGGGAAATACACGGATGAAACTATATGGCGTGCATTAGAGTTGGCACATTTGAGAGATTTTGTCAAAAGCTTGACTGCTGGTTTAGAGCATGAAATCGCTGAAGGCGGGGAAAATTTGAGGTTAATTTGATTCTGTACATTGTAATCATGCAAAATTTAGGCAGTAATTATATATACATACATAAGATTTGGAGAATTTGATACTTGATTTTAAATCATTTAAATTTTCTACTCTGTAGTGTGGGCCAACGACAGTTAGTTTGCCTTGCTCGGGCATTACTCCGTAAGACGCGTATTCTTGTTCTGGATGAGGCCACAGCTGCTGTGGATCTTGAGACAGATGATCTTATCCAACAAACTATTCGAAAAGAATTTGTAGATTCCACCGTTATCACTATTGCTCACCGTCTCAATACTATTATGGATTCAACCAGGTATGAAAATTCTTTTATACTGTTCAAATACCTATACGTATTATGCGGAAACCCAACCAACACACATCCAAGCACATATATAGGTACCTGTATGTTGCATTCCTTCCTTATTTACAGCAATATAACAGCAGGATATATTATAAAAGCGAAAATAAATTGCTAATTCAACTTAATATTTAATAATTTAATATGTATTTGTATTACAGAGTCATGGTTCTGGACCAGGGACAAATTCGTGAATTCGACTCCCCAGAAAACTTATTAAATAATAAGAAATCCGTATTTTATAGCATGGCTAAGGATGCTGGACTAGTTAATTAGCAGTCTTTGCCATTGCCTTCAGAGCTCAGCAGGTCTTTTTTTCCACTCTACTGTTAATAGTGAACTATGTTGAAGTTCAATTTAAAATAGACATCTGCACCTAGTATTCAAGCATGTATGTGTATGAAAAAATGCAATGTGCATTGTAGTGTACAGACAGCGTCAGCGCATATTATGTACTCAGATTGTATTATATCATTTGAGTTTCGCGACAATTATAACACTTATATTATTATACACTATTTCCTATAGTACTAATACAATGCAGGTACATTGTATATCCAAATGTTAGATTTAAACTGAAATTTTGTAGTATGTGCAGAGTACACGCGACAATTATTGTATTAATTTATATTAATGCCGTATAGTTTCTACGAATTATAATATTTTGCAGCTATGGTTCCGATTACCATTATTAACTAGTGGTAAACCAAAGAAAGGAGCAACAGGAGCTTAGTGGTTTTGGCTCATGAATGCGCCCTTCCCTCGTTTTGAATTTCAATACTTAATTATTTACTTTTAAACGTAAAATGAAAGACTTACGTAACACGGGAGCAACAAAATGGGAAATAATAATTGTATAATAATAAAGTATAGTGAAATTGAAAATCAGTTAAAAGAAAAGTGTGCATTATAATGACACGTAAATTCGAAAGTATGTAGTAAATATAGTTGGTACAACCTTTATAAGAGCCTTCAAAAGTGGCAACGTTGACTCAATTTTGAAATTTAATATTTTACAACCGAATGTTAGGATGGTGCTTTACCAGAATCGATTAGCTCATCCGTGATTTTATTTTTGGTGAACTCTTGTACCCATTCGTTAATGGTTTTTGCAGCAGCAACATTATGTAAGAAATCCACCTGTTCAACTCCCGCATTGAATGATTTTACCAATGCTGCAATGTAATCATGGTTGATTTTAAAGCGTTTTCCACAGTACAACTCGTTTGCTTGACAAAGAGTCTATCCCTCAGTGGATTCCTGCAGAGAATGTTTAATGTTTTACATAAAATAAATTCTAGAAGTAATTTGCTGTGGCGATAATTTGAGAACAGCTTGAATTGTATTTTATATTAGTAAAAGGTCTTTATATTGGAGCACGTGGTACTATAACGAACTTTTTCAAGTCATGGGCTAAGTCATTTCGCATGCCATCGGCAGTAGTGGATGAAATTTTAATGCTTGCTCTCAGAGGATCAATTAGGATTTATAATAATCATTTATTTACTTAATTAGGTTTTGAAATACCGTTTTATAAAAATGCTTAAATTATTATTAAGAAAGTTTTGGTTTGTATACTGAGCTGTAAAGCTATTGCAATTGTGCAACAGTGACTTAATAAAGTTTTTCTCCCTTACAACCATCAGAGTTGTATTTTTTAATAGTTTGTGTATTTAAGTGTAAATATTGGAAGTACCTTTAGAGTTGGAAGTAGGTACCGTTATATTCTATAATAATGCGCGGGTCTGTAATAGTACGCGGGTCTGAGAGGTCTCAGTTGGTATAGGACGCGGGTCTATTTAACACAGTATTAAATGGCAGTACGTGGGTCTCTAATAGTACACGGGTATGTAGTTGTACGCGGGTCTGAGAGGTCTAAATTTGAATAGTACGCGGGGCGTACTATTATAGAATATACGGTACTTGAAAATATCCATTATTAAGAGTTTCGATGTTGGAGGGAAAGTTGAATACGCTCGCAATCTCATCTGCCGTATTTCTACGAGCCTCTAATTTTAACATTGCAGTCACTGCGCTCAGACTGAAAGGTCAGAATATCAAATTGCCGGGATTCGTTTTCTTTAATTCCTGAAAAGTTCAAGTTCAAAAAGCGATTACATAAAAATACAACTTGATTAACGGGAGAATTCTTTTACAGAATCTTTAGTGGGGGTTAGTGGGGTGGCGGATAAAATCAGTTTAAAATTTGATTTCTAATAGTAATATGATGGGAGAAGTTTTTAATTCTTTTTACAGCCATATATGATACTTGGGAAGGTCCAAGAAGTTGTGTAACCAACACCCATTTTAAAGGATACAGGAAAATATTAGAAAGCAGTTAATTTTTTCTGTATCGACATCGCAATACACCAACAAAAATTTGACCTTTTTTTATTACTACCTATCTACATAATTTACCGGAATTTTGAAAATTCTGCAATACCAGTCTAATTTCATCGAGCCATATATCATTCGAAAGGTAATCACTAGTAGAATTCAAATAATACAATGCGCCTCCATTATAACAACTTTTTTAAGATAACGGTCTTTTAATTTTTCAATTTTGCCTAAACCATGTTGTATGGGCCACAAACTAAAACCAAAAAGAAGGGGTCTGCTTATTTTTTGAGAGCTTTCAAATGATATATCACTCGACAAAATCCGTTAAATTATTTTAATTTTCAATTTTGTTTTTTCCAAGATATTTAATAACTAATAACTATCGTGCGTGCACACTACGTTATTTAGATTTGCCTAATTGTTACCGTTCGAATAGTATGTCATGTTTGTGTAAGTTTACTGAGTTACCGGTCAAAATCTTCATTTACCACAATATTTAAAGTTTTAGCGGGAAATTCAAAAATTATAGTATTACATTTTTGGATTTATTGAGAATATCAAAATACCTGTGCGTAAATCGTCACAGCTAACCTGTTTATGGCTTCTTCCCTTTAATTTACAACCTGTTAATTGACAACTAAAATTTAGCGGCAAATTTAAAATGTTTAATTTCGCTATTAAGGCTGCCATTAAACAAGGGCTAAAGCCCTATTTACTACCTATCTACCTATTTACATAATTTATAACACTTCTGAAATACTTGACCAAATTGGTTGAGTGATAGCTCATTTTAAAGCCCTTGGAAAATTTAAAAAAAGACTTTTTTTTATTTACCCTTCTAGCTCATATAACACTTTTTATAGCGATTTTTCGAGACAAAAAACCGGGTTTTTCAAAATAGTTCCGAAACTGTCATAAAATCACCTGTGAACTTCAACATAATTAGATTTTGCTAATCATTACGGTTTTATTGATGTATCATTTGTATGCAAATTCTGTGAGTTACCGGTCCAAAAATCAAATTATACATTTCTACAACACTTGCGGAAAATTCAAACTGCTTCATTTCATACGGCTGATTTTCAGGGATTGAACACAAATAGTGCCAATCACATTGAGGGTGGGTCAGCTGGAAATAAATAACACCCTATCATACACATTGCCTATTTTGATGTTATGTTTAAGGAGGTGACGCAGTAGGTGGGTGGGGTTAAAATATGCTAAAGTTGGCTAAAGAACTTCCAAATTTTGTTTTCGTGAAAATCGGTCGAGTAATCGAGTATTTCTAAAGGTTTTCAGATTATGTAAAAAGGCAGAAATAAAATCATTGTATTATTTTAAAAGCGTACTAAATTATGTTAATATGAAAAAATAAAGAATACTATAAATTAATCGTAAAAAAAAACAAATACAAAAGCATATACTATATACTGCTGCCCAATATTACTGTAAGGCTACCATTAAACAAGGGGCGCAGCCCCTTCTTCTACTCATCATTATCTGTCCTCCAACGTGACCATGCCGTAGGCAGGGGGGCCTAACTTCTAGCACAATATATGAAGTGAATTGGGAAGTATTGTAGAACAAAATACATACTTTGGGTAGAGCAAAGACTGAAGAAATCTTGCATTGAGGTAAACTAATCCAAAGATTGCAATTACAAAATACATGACCCATATTGCCTTTTGAATTTTCGAGCTTTTCTTTTAAGAAATTGTTCTGGATTATAAATCCACGTTGAAAGGATAAAAGTTGAGTTTCGACAAGAAATTGAACAGTCGTAAAATGATTCCAAATTCCTCTTTTGACAACATTTTAAGATTAGAAAACTTGAATAGTCTTAACATGGCCTCCAATTCTTCTTTCGTCAAAATAATAATATTTTCAGTTTATAATTCACTTAACAGCGTAAAATTCAGTTTAAAAGTCTTGAAATTTACTTTGCTTTGCTGCTTGTAAAATATAATACAAAAAATATTATTGTTTAATGCAACTTCAATGTTTCTTTTCAATGTGAAATGAATTCAGTGAGACTTTCGCATATTTGATTATTTTCCAATTACAATGCAAAAATACCTAAACTGTGAACAGTAAAACCAATTGTCAGGTAAGGCCAATTTTATTCAAACTCTGTGATGAAAAATATTTACAGGAGGTAAACAGTTTAAAATTATAAGTAGTTTAAAAATAAAGCAGTAAAGCACTATCCCTAATTAAGCACTTAATTTTGAAACGGGTATCAAAAATCCATCAACCACGGCAGGATGATTTGTAATATTATCTCAATTTTTGGACTAGACATACTATTTAAATGAAAAAAGGTCTAGAGCTAAGTGTGGTCTAGAATACAGTTTAAAGAATTTTTTAAAACAAACTATCATGAAGAAGTTATTATTCCAGTTGTCTAGTTATACATTTAAAAATTCTATGACTTCCTTGTGTAAGTTCCCTTGAGATAAGTATTACTGGAAAACATAATTCCTTTGCTATTTGTTGATAATCATAAACTTCATTCGTTCTACGTGCTGAAATTGTCGAACTAGATACTTATTTACTTGGGGATAATACATAAGTAACCAGGGCCAGATTATATGCGGCCAGCGCAGACAGCCCCCGCTGCTTGAATTAAAAAAAAACATGTTAATCAAACACTTTGCACTTTTTAAAAATATTTAAAAAGATTATTTTGACTTTTTAAAAACACGGAAATTACATTTGTTGCACATTTCAAAAACATAGAAATAAAACAGTTTGCACTTTTCTCAAAACATGTAAACAGAACATTGAGCACTTTTGTAAATCAAGTAAAAAGAACACTATACACTTTTCTGAAACATTATACAAACTTTTGGTTTATCGAAGAAAACCATAATTAAAATCAAAATTGGGGTTTTTGTATGGAAAAAAATTGCTGCCTAAAAGCATTTCAAACGTCCGGCCCTGTAAATAACGTATTCGAAAGGAGGATGTTTTTCCTACATCACTAAAGAAGGAAAGGGGGCACAAAAGCTCACGTTTTTGGTTCGCTTGAATATTAAATGGCTCCTTATGGGCTTTGATGATATTTGACCGAAGTTGGATTTTAAAAGAAAAAGAATGCAGTCAATGCAGCAAAAAGGCACAGTAAAAGCTGTTTATCTTAATTTGCCTTTTCAGAACTAGAAACAGATTCAGTTTATGACTTAATAACCGGTACTAAAAATTATTACTACATAAATGAACACACTTCCTTCTTTGGAAAATACGAATGTATTTAATTTTTTTAATGTGTTTCACTTTCTCAAAGTATGTGTAAATATATATTATTCATAACACATAATATATTATATTAATTATTAATAATTATACTAACCTGTAAAATAAATCATGTATAGCAATTACCAATGTTTGTTAAAATACTATAAATGCACTTATTTCTAATTTTCTTTTAAATCTCAAAATACCAGATACAAACCAATGATCAGCCGCAGTATATGTGTGGCTGCCAATTTATGTTTCAATGATGTTTTCCGCATGAAATTATACATATTGTATGAATAAAATGAGATCTCCGGATTATTTTAGGAATAGATCAGAAATTTTATTTCATAGTAGTTAATATGTATTTGCTAATTTTTAATACGATATTTGATTTGTTTTGTCTTATGATAGTTTACTGGCTTAACAAAATTTTTATCTGATTTAATTAGGGTGGATAATTGCGGTACTTATATCAACGGTTTTAATTCATGATTATTGTTCGAGCGATCATAATTTTAAGCATCTTGAGAACTTTGAATTAAAGCACCATCAATTATTTCTCCATATAATGCTAATTCTGTGTTTTTGAAAAATACAACATGTTTTACTTTGCATTGTTTTTTTAAAGGTGCGTAGTATATACAATTTTCGTGTTTTTGAAATGTGTGAATTGTTCGGTTTACATAGTTTTTTAATATTACAAAATATTTTATTACCATGTTTTTTAAATGTTCAAAATTCTCCATTTACATGTTTTTAAAATGTGCACAACATTATTTGCAAGTTTTTAGGATCATGATTGTTTAATTTTGTGAGTGTAGATAGTGCATTTTGTTTTTAGCTAAAAATGAATATTGGTCATCTTTAGTCGTCACCACCATTGTGATATTAATGCAAATATACCGTTTTTTAGATGCTGAACATCTATTGAAATGGTTTTGTCTGCCTGTCTGTCCGTCTGTCCGTTCGTTGGCCGTGCTCTACAGGTCACAGGTTTTAAGTGATTTCTTTGAAACCTTTTTTAAACTCTCACAAATGCGCGCAAGAGGTGCCCAGGGTGCTCTATTGTTTTTAAGGGTGATCGGACCAACCACTTAATCACAATTAATAGCTGAATGGACTCATGTCAAAATTTAGTGTAGTTATTTCCTTGAAAACTAATAAGTAGGTGTAAACAAATGAGAATGAGCATGTATGTACATACATAATTTTAAAGTTCTGCTGGGCGAATATTATAAGTATATCTTATGCTACAGACCTAACCAATCTCTGCTACAGTTTTCAATGGTATGTGGTATGATGCTTTGTCTGCTACGTCATATACGCAGAATGTCGTTGTGTAGGGTGGGTGGGGCAGGTCGCGGGAGGGGGGAGGGTAGCTTCTAAAAACATACTGAAAAGTGTAAATTTTCGAATCCACTTACAGGCTACAGTTTTTAACTGATTTCCTTAAAACAAGCGTACCAAGATATTCAGAGATCGTCCATAATGACGTCCTTCAAATATAATAGTTTTAAGTACGAGAATTTTTACTTTAAAATTGTTACAAACCTATTTCAACCATATGTCACGAACGTACCAATACAGGTTAAAGATATTCAGGAATCGTTCGTCATTCACATTTTATAGTTTGAAGTACCCCCATTTCCCACTTTAAAATTTTTTCCCACATATTTTAACTAGTTACATTTTATAAAAAAACAAATATAGTATATAGTTATTTAGGGATCATCCATGATAACGTCATTCAGATATCATAGTTTTTACTACCCTAATTTTTAACATTAATATTTTTTCCAACCTAATTTAACTACACGTCATAAATATACTTATATCGTATATGGATAGTTAGGGATCGTCCATAATGACGTCCTTCACATTTTGTAGTATCAAGTTCCACCATATGCAACTTCAAAATTTTTACAACCTATTTTAACTACTTGTCATAAATATACTTATATATTATATATAGTGTATAGATATTCAGGGATCGTCGATAATGACATCATTCAAATATCATAGTTTTTATCAACCCCATTTTTAACATTAAAATTATTTCCAACTTATTTCAACTACAAGTCATAAATATACCGATATCGTAAATAGATATTCGGGAATCGTCTATTATTACGTCCTTCACATTTTATAGTTCAAAGTACCCCCACTTCCAACAATACAATTTTGTCAAGCCTATTTTAACAGCATGTCATCGACGTACCTTTATGGGGTATAGATATTCAGGGATCGTCTGTAATGACATCATTTGAATATTATTGTTTTCAGTACCCCGATTTCAACTTTAAAGTTTTTCCTTACATTTTTTTTAACTGCTTGCAACGTACATTTGTATATGGCATATTGATGATAGGGGAGGCTCCATAAATGACGTTACATGTAAATGGTGCAATTCTAACATATTTTGCAGCTATATTTAACTACATGCTCTGTACATTCGTGTTTGGCTTATTGCTGCTAGGGGAGCTTTTATAAATCTTATATCATCTTTTAGCGTTACATAAATTATCGTGCGACTTTGTTAAAGCTCGGCATCTACTTCGGGCCCCCGGTCGACAAATCCGGCGCAACTAAATCAGTACTTAGTTTTTAATTTTCCATGTAAAAATTAGATACTAAACTTCCCCTTAAATCCTTAAAATTACCGTAGATGAACTGACCGATAACAAGATCCCATTTGTAATTGACGTGCATAAGCCAAAGCAATAAATATCAGTAGACAGTTCAGTAGTTTGACCACTGATCCGCCAAGCCGTGATAACGAGCTATATCCATCAGAAAAAGTCTGAATCTGCTATTAACTATGTATGGGCCCAAAACAGTCCTAATTTTAACAGTGTGGTTCCATAACGCTTGATCTAACGCAGAAAAACTAACAAACCGGCAACATTTCGAGTTATAAAATCCAAAAACAGGGGCGTAGACTCCCTCTCCATTATTCGAAATTCTCCTTGTCGCACTCCAACGCATCTCACCGATTCAAATTTCAACCGGAAGAAACGGTGCTCTTTCCGGTTTAGACCTTGACACTGCCCACTTAGCAGGAGCATCTGTCTTTTAAGCATTTGAATGTTTTCTGGAATTTTGAAAGCCTTGTCATACAGAGAAACGTAGGCTACTGCTGATAGTATTGGTGTAACCGAAGCAAAACTACTTGTGACTATGTCAAGCGTTGGAAACTTAATAAAATAAACACAGCCAATAATTGAATTAGCGATCAATACGTTTTTAAAGACAAAAATAATGTACGACGTACTTAAGTTGAAGTAGCTAATGGACAGCTCTATCTTTCTACACTCCCTGTACGAGATGTACAGTTTCAGTTTTAATGGGAAGCATGCCACAGATTTGTTTGTGAGACTAGCTGAGTACGACTCAAGTCTTCGCAGCAGTGTCTGAATTCGGGAATCAACTTTCATTAAAAAGAGCATTTGCAAAAGAAAATTAAATATGCAGTTAGCGGCCCAAAAAAGTATAATTAAAAACTCGACAAGGAACAGAGCAGAAAACGTCAAATTATTTTTATGACGATCTTGAAGCGCAGAGTAGAGAAGAAAAGTGAGGGAAGGATCGTACAAGAAAAGGACGAGCGGCAAAAATCCATCTGAGAGGAATAAAAATGGGGAGTAGAGGACTATGAGCTCCATCACACTAAATTCACCAATGGATTTTCGTACTATAGTTTGATCTGCAAAAAAAACGAAAATTAGGTACCTGAGCATTATTTGTTTTTGTTTGGTTGAAAATTCAATTATTAATTCCAATAATATTGTAAATTGTAACTATAGGTTTTATGTTTTACCATCAGGATGTTCAAACAATTGGTTAAATATTCCAACACTGACTTCTGGCCAGCGCACAAACATTGCGTACGTCATGTAGAAAATCATATTGAATGATAGGCAGTATATCAAGTGAATTGGGAAGTGATGTAGAACAAAATATTTCGGGTTGATCAAAGACTGAAGAAGTCTTCCATTGAGGTAAACTAATCCTACGAGTGCAATCCCAAAATACATGACCCATATTGCCCTTTGAATTTTCGAATTTTTCTTTAAAGATATTGTTCCGGATTTTAAATCAACGTTGAAAGGATAGAAGTTGAGTTTGGACAAGAAATTGAACAGTCGTAAAATGGTCCCAAATTCCTCTTTTGCCAACATTTTAAGATAAGAACTATATCTTGACTGAATAGTGTTAGGGCTACGTGTAGAATGAGTTTCAGAAATATAACTTTCCTGTTGATGTTATTTCCAAAATATATACGAGGCAATACTTCCGTGTTTGATACAACAATTTAATTTCTCTTCAACGTAACGTTTCCCTCAAGAATTATTTTACTGGCTTCCCTATTTTAATTAATCTGTAATTAGATACTTGAAGCGAAAAGGACAAAGTTGTCGTAGGGTGAAAATAATAATTAATTTCCCCCATTTAACCAATTTAAAATTTTGATTGACTAGATCCAAAGCAAGAGGAGATTTTGTTTGACAGAGCCATTAATAGCCAACGTAACAATTAAATACTAAATATCTTTGGAAGCAAACCTATTTTGAGTAATAGGTCAGTTATTAAAGTCACAAACAATTAAATACACTAATTTAAAGTTCAGGAAATTGAACCTGTCTGTGTGTTCATACGATCAATTTAAGACAAACTTAAAATTAAATATTTCGATTGTGTGGCTCATTGCCAATTATTATAAATGAAAAGGTGTGAGCGTTAATTTAAACGCTTTAAAATTACACGGATGGAGAAAACGCCCTATTTTGCTTAATTGAGTAAACTATTGTATAGGGCAAACTTCCTTAAATCCCTAAAGAAACAAAAACAGACCAATTAAGAATCTACAAAATCCTATTAGATCCTTCCTTGCTGTGGCAAAGTTCTAAATATAATTACGGAAATATTCCATTTTTTATTCACAAGAAGCAATAAAGAAAGGGCTTTGCCCATTCTTTGATTCATGAAGTTACTGCAATGGTAAAACGATTGTACATGAATGGTTTGTAATAATATTGCGATTGTATTTAAATTAGGTAATTATTGCCTGTATTTCTTTTATTAATGAATATCATTTAAACAGGTACTACGTACTGCTATGTGAGACATTCCAAAAACTTTTCAATATTTATTCAATTAATCTAGGTACACTATACTATTTCTCAGTTTATATTTATCCCATACGCTCTCGTCCCTTCTATATATATCAAAACAATATTAGAAATGTATGAGGGAATATTGGTGGAATATTGATGCCTCTTAGGACGAACTGAAAAGCGGGACCACTTGTGATGCGACGAGTGAGGGGTGTCTGCACCGGTTCGGTTATATGTGGTAGGTTTTGTCAAAAAAAGTTCCTAATTACAAATTTTTTTTGGGGGGGGGGGGGTCCGAATATCGAGGGGCTAACAAATCTTGGGGACGAATACTTTGGGGCCAACTAATTTGGAGACGATCACTATGGTGCAGACTCACAGGGTCTGTTATATTAGTAATTAATACTACTATCGCTAACTTGAATGGATATTGACACAAAATGTATGCTGCTCAATATTTCGTTTGTGAACACGAACACGTTTGCGCATTTGTGCTTTATTACACTAACTAACATAAGTAGGTATACATGTACCAATAATTATTATTGGGAACATTTTTTCGTCAGCTATTTTCTTTTAACAAAAATAGTTAATTAAATTTAGGTTTTGTCAAGTATAGGAACATAGCTATTTAATGTAAATAACGTGCTCAATTACTGTACATACAAAAGAATTGTTTATTTTTAGTACGATGTTTTAGCTTCTATAATAATTGTATTACTTATAAAGATATAAAGGTGCTATTAGTGCGATTGTAAATTAATAATTACCCCAAGTTAGGAAAATAATGAATAATATCAAAATAATACTTAAATGGATCTCATTAGAAATATTCTGTATTGTATACTGGCGGTTAAAATTGTTGTGCAACAGTAGCTTCATAAAATGGTTACCTATTTCTGAATAAATTCATAATGATTCAAATTGGATAAACTAAAACAAATATCCAAAGTGGTTTAATATTTCTAATATCGTGATACCGAATTTTGTGGAAGAATTTACATAATTAAATTATATCTAATTTACTTCGAATTACTTCGAAAAACTCATTATTTACTTCATTATTGAAATATTAGGAGCAATAACAATTTATTTCAACATAATTACACGAACCAATTATTGATCTAATGCGAAGTCAACCTATCAAACTGTTCACCATACCATTCTCGTCCTTCTGCGTAAAATGTGTGAAAGTTTGGCTATAAAAGGACAAGCAACGGAATATTTACCTATGTGTTTTAGCCTATTTTTTTAACCCAAAATATTCACCATGATGATTTATACAGAATTTAATTAAATATGTTGGAAATATCTGATTTAAAATTAAATCTATGGATTTTTAAATTCTATTCTACTATAAATTTTCTCCCATTTAAAGTACAAAGAAATACAAGTGGATTAGTTTCTAAAAATTCCATTAAGCCGCTAACAGAAACAGAGAATTCTTCGACATCAGTATGCAAATCTCGTTTTCCAAAATTTGAGTTTCAAACTTTAAAAGCGCGCGTATTTTGTTGGAAATTAATTTTATTTCTAGCAACAGCACACATTTTATTTGTAGATTTTCGTCTTTTCCAGTCATTTATAATTCCTGAAAAATACTTTCACCCATTTCACTTCCCAATTCACTATATTCAGGGATTTATATTAAGTGCGGGGATCTACTATGCTGCTGTAATGTTTTATGTGAGCCCGGATATCACTTTAGCTTTATTTAACGAAGTTCATAATTTTGCAAAATTTGAAAAGTTTAGCAAGGCTAGACAGGGGCAGGGGCAGGGTGCACCTGAAAGGTTGGTAAAGCGCTTGCTACAGTTGGATTACAATTTACAAGAATTACTCTTGATCACATTCCCTTCACTTTTAGCTTCGTCGTTGTTGTTAGTTAACATTATTTTTATTTATGACCACGACGAGTCCCGTGTCCAGTTGCTGTTCTCTGTGTTAAATCCAGAATATCAAAACAGTGTGACGTTTGCGTTGTTGCTTACTCTGACCAACATTTGGTTTCTGTTTGGGACCTGCACAGTCAGTTTTGGTATTTATTTTCAACTGTCCTTCTTTCAGTACTGTCTACACGTCTTGGACAAGGAGACGCATACTTTACAGACGTAAGTCTTTAGTTTATACTTTTTTATAGCATTGCTTTTACATCATCAGTGTGTGAGAAAGTCACACCTCCACGGTTACCGACCTGATTATTAAGCTTAATGCAAACCACCGATCCGGTGAATAACCGATAGCTAAACCGACGGTAATTCGCCGTCGGCATGAATATCAAACTCTATTTTAGCACAACTAAATTTATTCCTACATTTAATGTTCTATTTACATGTGTTTGAAAAGTGAAATGTTCTATTTACATGTTTTTGAAAAGTGTAAAATGTTCTATCTACATGTTTTTAAAAGGGTAAAATGTTCTATTTACATGTTTTTTGAAAAGTGCATAATGTTCTATTTACATGTTTCAAAAAGCGTAAAATGTTGTATTAAATTTACATATTTTTGAAAAGTGCAAACTGTTCTATTTAAATGCTTTCAAGACATTATAAATTTTTTTAGATACTTAATATTGTTTTTAGCTTAAAATTTTTTATCCGCATGTTTTTGAAAAGTGTAAAATGTTCTATCTACATGTTTTTAAAAAGTTTAAAATGTTCTATCTGCATATTTTTCAAAAGTGTAAAATGTTCTATCTACATGTTTTTCAAAAGTGTAAAATGTTCTATCTGCATGTTTTTAAAAAGTTTGAAATGTTCTATTTGCATGTTTTTGAAGTGTAAAATGTTCTATCTGCATGTTTTTGAAGTGTAAAATGTTCTATCTACATGTTTTTGAAAAGTTTAATTGTTCTACCTACATGTTTGTGAAAAGTGTAAAATGTTCTATTTAAAAGTCAGCGGCAAACAAGCCGGTGGTTGGCACGGTGCTTCGGTTTGTATAGGCATGCCGGTGGAACGTCGGTTTTTGCATGTTCGTTCGGTGACCGCTTCACCGATAAAGAGGCGTGCCCACCTGTATGACGTATGCTACTTGTTACATTTTATTTTAGACTCTTAAAATTGGAAGATGATTTGCTGGACCAGGAAGAAACAACGGAGGTGGAAGGACGAGGGCGGCTGGATGTGATAACAGAAGTATATCAAAGTCTTCGAATACTTCAGCTTCATATCAAACTCTTTAATCTGAGTCAATCCAACATAATATTTTTGACCAAAATATTTTGCTTGTCAGTCGCTGTAATCTTTACATGTTTTGGGATCCATTATTTTCAACAAAGTTATACATTGGGCTGCTTCAATTTCTTCATTTCAATCTACTCCATGCTGTCCTTTGTTATACTGTACGACAAAGCTTTTGAAATTCCTCAGCGAATTGACAGGGTCAAGAAAGAATTATTGTGGAAGCTCTTTAATAGTCCAGGTCAAGGGAGAGGTCAAAGAAGTTCAATAGTAATTATTATTACTGGTGACGCAAAAATTCGCGTATTGAATCCCTGTGTTGTTTTCAACCTCAGAATGAAATCCATTCCTAATGATGGAATTCAAATTGGCAGCTTTCATGAGTTTGAACGAGTGTCGACACCTATTTTCTTGGATTTTGTTGTAGGGAAAATTGTTAGTATGTTGCTGGCTTTTCAGTAATATTTATTTGTATGTTTTTTTGACAGGGGTTTTGCAAATTAAGTACTTACTTTTAATTTTAAAAATACACCAAAATAGCAATCTAAATTGCCTATGTGTTGGCGTAAGCATAGCTCAATTCCAATGTCTTGTAATTGCAGTTATGCATATCACAATAGTTGGTTAAATGGTTGAACCTATGAAGGTTATAAAACAGAAATAGAACTGTGTTGTTGTTGCTGTTGTTGTAAATAAATAAATAAACCGTCATCCCAATTAATGAAACTTTGCAATTATATATTTTCGTGTTCTGCTGTCTGTGTCTTTGTAGGTACATATTTATATTTTCAAATTCCCCTACTTACGTCAAACGTCGCACAAACAGTCTATTATAATTGAAATTTAGAATAAATCGTAAATACATGCCTAAAAAATCCGGACAATTAATAAATGTTTTTTAAAAAAACAATTTACAAAAGCAAAAATGTTTTTGTTGCCAAAATATTATTTATTTGCCTTCATTTTCTTTTATTTTCTTGTCATTTATTTTTATTTACGATTGACCAAAGTAATACGTCAGGAATTAATTAATGTGGCGAACTTCAAAACAAAGTTCTGCCAAGCAAGTTCTGTTTTATTACGCTGCAGTCTTTTATGTTCATATTTGCTTTAGAAAATTGAATTTAATAATGGGAAAATCCAAGTTAAAAAAAAATAAAATAAATTAGTAAATACCTACTTTTCGTATGCTTTGGCACACAATATTAATACAGAGGCGGACTAGTATATATATAATATACTCTATAAATGCGCAGTAAGCAAAAACAAAATTTGCAAAAACTGTTTTTTTTATATTTGCTAAAATACCAAACGTTTTTTATACAGTGCCTCCTTGGGATAAATAAATAATAATATTTTTCGAATTAAGTTAATAAATAAAAATAGTTACAATTAAATCTATCAAATTCACAAACTTGTCTGTCCAGTGCCGACTTTTGGCGAATGTAGACTGAAAATAGCAAAGAAAAATAAATTACGATTTAGAATCCCCAAAAATTGCATTCCGCTCAAATTAATTTCTAAAAACATAACAATTCAACTTTTAGTTCTTTAATTGCCATTAAAGAAGCAATTTGCAATAATGATGGGTAGCACTGACACTGATGCTATAGAGGGAAGCTCTTCCCCAACAAGTAATATCATATTGACTAAAACAGCACTGAAATACATCGAAAAGGGATTTAAGTTTGGGGAAACAATAGCAGCACATCCATTTCTGTGGAATGACAAAACGCACAAGCCTGAAATGGCGACTTCAAAACTCCGGATTTTTGCATGGAAGCTAAATGTCCTCATTACGACTCTCTTCTATATTTTCCTCACCTGTCGTCACATCCAACTTAACCGGGACAAGCAATCCAGCATGTCAGTTAAAATTTACATGATTTTCATGCAAGTTTGGTACACGTTCGTGATCCTCTACTCTCTCACCTTCGTCTCAAGAAAACAGGATATTCAGGATGTGGTCAGCAAGCTGCTTGACTTTCTTTCTGAATTTGAAAGTAAGCGTTTTTTCTAAATCTAACTGAAAAGTCATTCTTTTGATTTTGATTATTACTTTTAGATTTTAGATTGTAATTTTCTATTTTAGTCAATGTAACTCATGCAGTTACACTAACTAAGGCGTTCTAACTATATACTAGAAATTTAAGGTCCCTGTCCACGGCAGGACTTGTACGTGAAATATATGATTGCATAATTTACTTTTCAGACCTGTATGTCCTGCCATCAGCTCAAAAATCCAAACTAGCTAATTACGGAGACTGGTTTGCTCGTATTGTGCATTTTGCATTTTCTGCAGACTACTTTGTCCTTGTCTTAGCAACAATATTGTTTCCAAAATCTCCAGAATTAATTACGTCTGTCATTCCCATGGAGTTTCTATCAGTATCAACCACCACTGATCTTGGGATGACGAGCATGTTACTTGCTTGGGCGGTTCACTTTTTCTTTGTATTATTCCAATTCTATGTTATTACCGCATTCTATTCTGGCGCTATTCTATTTGGAGTGTCTATACCTGCTTTCATTTTACCAATGTTGGTAATGATGGATGAACTTAGGTAATAAATGATTTTACTCCTAATTTTAAATTACGTTTATTTTTAGAAATAATACAATAGCACAATAATATTATCCTCGGTGAAGAATCAAAATGACCTATATCCATTTTAAGCTAGAATTAAAATGAGCTATGTGAAAAAAAACACTAAATAAGATATACGCGAAAAATTTTAATTAGGATTCAAAAAATATAAAATGATCTATTTAAATGTTTTTGAAAAGTGTAAAATGTTCTATTTACATGTTTTTGAAAAGTGTAAAATTTTCTAATTCCATGTTTTTGAAAAGTGTAAAATGTTCTATTCACATGTTTTTGAAAAGTGTAATATGTCCTATTTACATGTTTTTGAAAAAAAGTAAAATGTTCTATTTACATGTTTTTGAAAAGTGTAAAATGTTCTATTTATATGTTTTTGAAACGTGTAAAATGTTCTATTCACATGTTTTTGAAAAGTGTAAAATGTTCTATTTACATGTTTTTGAAAAAAAGTAAAATGTTCTATTTACATGTTTTTGAAAAAAGTAAAATGTTCTATTTACATGTTTTTGAAAAGTGTAAAATGTTCTATTTACATGTTTTTGAAAAGTGTAAAATGTTCTATTCACATGTTTTTGAAAAGTGTAAAATGTTCTATTCACATGTTTTTGAAAAGTGTAAAATGTTCTATTTACATGTTTTTGAAAAGTGTAAAATGTCCTATCTCATGAATTTTGTAGATAATGCTATTTATATTTAGTTTAAAATTGATATACGTCATTTTGGTTCTTCACAGACGATATGTAAAATTATATGTCCACTTGTGTTCCTTATAATTACTTGACTACGCAGTTCAAGAACGACAACCATGACAAAAGAACTTGTGAGGGAACCTGCCCAAAAACTCCGCCTGTACAAAAGTTTGTATATACTATTCCTGGGATGCGATGAAATGTTCAGAATTTTGATCTCTGGGAGTAAAGTGTGCCTGATGCTCGTGTCAATATTTTGCACATACGGGGCAATTAAGTTTGGAGGCTTCGTTGGAATTTCCCTAATGGTTATTGGACTCGGCTGTTTCATTCAACTGTGCGTCCTATTCTCGATTTTAGGAGAGTTTTATGCAAAGTCCACAGGGATTTTGAGGGACTGGGATTCCTATGAGGTGTACTCCCGTTACTGGCCAGAACTTGAACAGGAACAGCAACAGCCTCATTATCGGGATTATCGCCAAGGAAAAAATAGAATTGGATTGCAGTATTATCGAAAATATTTAAGGACCCTAAAGCCGCTGAGTTTTAAAATTGGTGGGCTTTATTTTATTGACCGCTTCATGGTTATGACCATGTTGGATATTATTGTAAGCAACACGGTCAATTTAGTGATTTTGTATCCTTGAACTTTTATTTCTGTATTTAGCCATAGCTTTTACGATTAGTAGTGTAATAAATAAAGTTATTAAATGTATTACCAATATTTTTTTGGTTGATGATTGCTAGATATCGTCTGTGAAGAACCAAACTGACCCATATCCAATTTAAGCTACAATCAAAATCAGCTATGCCATAAACACAAAATGAGAAAAATGCATAAAATGTTAGTTAAGAGTTTTTGAAAAGTGTTAAATGTTCTATTTGCATGTTTTTGAAAAGTGTAAAATTTTCTAATTCCATGTTTTTGAAAAGTGCACAATGTTCTATTTACATGCTTTTAAGATATGTTTCAATATTTTTGTAGATAGTGGATATTGTTTTTAACTACAAATGGATATGGGTCATTTTGTTTCTTCACAGGCGATATTGATGTGTAGATCTACCAGTTAGCATTACTACTGGAATAAAATCAAAGTTAAATGTGTGGAATTGAAATGTGCTTCTCATAGTTAGTTATTTAAGGCCAAAGCCAAATGGGCATGAAATTCGCGTTTCAAGGATTTGTGACACATCCGGCAAACAGTACAAAGTTTGTGTACGTATCAACAATTTGAAATAGAAACGGATGATCTGCCCTGAATAAAATAACAGGTGATGGAGGTCGGAAACAGCCAGACATAGTCCGTTTAGTATAACCTACATGTAAAGCAAAACATCATACAAGAATAAATCATAGTGGCAAAAAAATACAAAATTACATTTGTAAATTTTCTATCTAAAATAATGATTTTTGAATTCCAGCACGTGCCATTGCCATTTTGTTTCTGATTTGTTGAATAATTATGAATTAGAATATAAATAATATTTAGTAATCTTATACAAAATTAAATTCCCAAGTTACTTACAAGTGGCTGCAACTGCCTCAGTCCCTTCCTCGTTGACTTCAATAAACGTTTTTTGTACAACATCTGAAATATATGTTGGACTCTTTGAAAATCCGCTAAAGTCAGCTGCTACAGGATCAAATGCGGATGACATTCCAAGCTGAAAGTAAAATAGTATAAATTAATTGCAATAATAATAATATTATGTATACCTAATATTATGGAGTATTATATAAATAAATAAATTATTAAGACAGTTTTAATTTTAACGTTTCTTAAAGGCTCCACAAGTTTTAATGTTGATTCAATTTTAAAACGAGGCAAAACAAGGTCTACGAGAGTAGAGCTCCCCATTGTATTCGGAATTAAATCCCCTAGACCTTTTTCCAGTACAGCCAGACCAGAAATTGTTTTTGGAAGGTAAATAATCATGCACAGCCTGTCACCCTGTAAATCATCAGCAACATTAGTTAAACCATAGGGCTAAATTGAAACACACCAAAAGCTGCAAGATTTCTTCGGTGAATTTTAAATTGAATTGAAACCTTATATCGCAGAGCAACAGCATGGGCATCCAAATGGCCAAGTTGAACATAGGGCAACTTTTCTAATTTACTCATCATGTCCACTAATTTCCGATTTTGACCGTCTACAAAAAATTCAGCTTTTCTCGTGTAGAGCTTATCAAATTGATTTGCCCACAAACCTTTGAAGTAGACGCCATTAACGAGGACCATTGCTGTCATACTATATAGTGAATCTGTAATGACACATTTCCCAGCCCTATTAATTACATGGACATACATAAGAGTGTGAGCGCCCTCAAGCTTCAAGGTAATAAAGTATAGGTAATTTACAACCAAGTGTCAAAAATGGTTCATTTCGTGCTTTACCACGATTTATTATTTCCCTGATTTTATTTTTGGTGAAATTTTGAACCCAATCGTTAATAGTTTTCGCTGCTGCATCCTTGTTTGAAAATTCCACTTGCTCAATTTCTGCATGGAACGATTTCCCCACTGCTGCAATGTATTCCTGGTTAATTTCAAAACCCATGTCACAGTATAACTTGTTTGCTTGGCAGAGAGTGTATCCCTCAGTGGATTCCTAGTTGCAAGTAAAACAAAAAGAAGATTTTCTTTTGAAGATTGAGTTGAAGGGTGCCTTTTTTTCAGCCCTTGCATTGCATTACGTACGTGCACGTACGTAATGCCCATGGTCTTTAAAATTTTAGTCTTCAATTTGTGAAAGTTTGTATATCGTTCAAATTACCTCTAGGGTTGGAAGTACTTGAGAATATCCATTGCCAAGAGCTTTATTGCTGGATGGAAAGTTGAAAACCTTCGCAATTTCGTCTGCAGTCTTTCCACGAGCCCCTAGTTTTACCATTGCAGACACAACGCTCAGACCGATTGGGGAAAAGATCAAATTGCCAGGATGCTTTGTCTTTAATTCCTGCGTCAATTTCAAACAAGTTGATATGGTTAATTAAAATAAATTTATAATTAATAAGGCTAATGGAACCTAATACGTCAAAATTAAAGCTGAAGAAATCAACTCAGCATGTCAAGGCGGATGTAAAAATTTTGTGAATTTTAATTTCAAGTACTGAAAAAGGGTAGCGACCAACTTTTTAAGGATAATGGGAAAAAAATATATAACTAATACTTGTAAAATTATATACTTTAATTAATCCTATAATGTTAATTTCATCCGTCAGTTATTTAGTTACCTCATGGAGGGTAGCAGAAAAAAAGGAATTTCCTTCTGCGACAGCTTCAACTTCTGGAATTTTTTTCAAATCTGACGCCATGTTCTATAAATAGGTGAAACTGTGAAAGTTGCTATAATATACAATTCAAGTGTGATCTATTACAGTCAATACACACAAATTCGAATGAGAACACGAACACTTGTGGGGATGAACTTCAAATTGGAACTGTGTTAAAATGTAACAGGCTAGTAACAAATGACTAAATACAAACGCTTTATTTTTTGGCTGAACCAATATAATTTGTTTTATTGATTTTGTACAGCATAAAAAGGTGGTAGAAAATTATTAATTTTCAGCTATTAATTTTTAATATATACATATACATATTACACATTTAAAATGCATACTGTGTACTTAACTTCTGCTTCGTCACCTTCCAAGTCGGGATTTTTTATTACACACTGACATTGTATCACCTTAAACCTAAATCTGAATGTTTTATTGTTTACAACAAATAATTCACCTGCTTGTATTATTTGTATTTCGACTATACTGTTTAAGATATACAAATATTATTGTAACCTAAATATTTAAAGTTGGTAGATCGAATTATGAAAGTTATCCACCAACCAGTCCAATACTCGCAGATTTGATCGTCCCCAATCTATGTGACCGTGCTTGTTTATGACGTGTCAAGTTTAAATAAAACGTAACGATCCCATATCATATAACACTTGTCTGTATTAAAAATATTTAATAAGCAAAAATGTTTGGATTTAAATTTTTATTATCACCCGGCTGCGGGGTAATCCTTAATATATTATTTTATTTTTATTATGTGTTCATAGCAGCATGAGCGTCAGTCGAGTAAGTAACCACAATTTCAACTACTTTGGAGAATACGATACTTAGAAAAGTTAGAACGTATCCTCTGTCAATAAAGAACACAGAACCAACTACGATTTTTTGGGACCGAGTAGCCCGCAAGTATTTCTGAAACCATTTTGGTTGACGCTCAATCAGCTTCCAGCTGGAGAGAATAGCCTGAGAGACTTCGTGGATCCGGCCAGATAGACTATATGCTTGCCCAAAAACAATGACAACTCCTGAACCTACCACAAGTCCGCGGACACTCCCATAAATCAGTCCCATGGACAAATTGACAATTGTGAACCAGTAAGCGATGATATTCAGACCAAACAAAAAGTCCCCCGCAAAACAATTAAAATTATTCTGCAAAACTCCGAGCTGAGTGTAATATTTGCAAAGATCTCTAATTATTGCCCTCCTTGACAACATCCTTGCCTCCTTATGACAAAAATTTGAATTTTTCCGCTCAATAGAAACCCTTTACAATTTAAAAACACGTGTATGAATAGTTTATTTTGTTCCGTTACATTAGTTGCTTCGTAATTACTATAGCAACAGACTTATTATTGCAAGCGTTAAGTTTACCTCAGGTGATCCGTCATTGGGAGGACTGCGCAAATGTAGAAGCCGAGAATGGCGATGAAAGTACATGCAAAACAAGACTAGAAAGCAGTAGTTTGAAAATGAATATATCCAAAGATCACTCTGACCCACATTGAAAGGTCATTTGGACTGCTTGTAAGTGATGTGAGGTGCTGCATTTGACTTGGATTTCGGATGCAGTTGACTAGAGACGAAATACTAACGAAGATCCAGAGAAACATTATGGTTTTGAAAAAACGGATAGACATCTTGTTTATCTTCCTATTAATCGCATATCCTTGCTTCACTAAAATTGTAATATTAAATTGTAAATTTTCATAGTAGATAGCCGCTATTTTCATTTACCAATTTTGGTTTTTAAAAATGCTTACTGGAAATTAAAACGTTTTAACCATAATAATATATTCTAAGTGTACGTAGTTTAAAATTTTTTATCGATTCATAACACAGAGTGCTTGCTTAATATTATTGTGATTTGGAGATCATTCACAAATGACGTAATGGAACACTCCCCATATATATTTAGGACCCTATCTGACCAACCAACCACTAGGTTTTACCCTATGAGTAAATTCCTATGCTCAAAATGGGGTGAGTTTAGTGTTGTTGCAAGTCATTATTGACTCTACCGGTGACGTCATTTGTGGACGATCCCTAATGTTTGTTACTTTGGAACGATGACGTCAAGTCCACAGCACTATTCAAGATTGTATGAATAAAGGCTCGATGCTTAATTTCAACAAAATGTAAAAGATTCTGAAGAATATTTGCAACTGTAAAGTACAAGACTCGCAATTTGCTTTGCTCTGATTCATCCTTCTTTTGAAATGTTTGAAAGCAACGACCCACAAGAAATAACTGTAAGGAAATGCCCAAGGAAAGTTGAAGCCAGTACACGACTCTGTATTTGATTGCAGAATTGTAAGAAAATCTTCTTTTGCCCGCATCCCAATGATATGGATGGAATCCCATGTAGTAGCCTACATTGATAATTTTCCCAAGATAACAAACAGCTTCCTGAGCCAGCATTGTTCCTGGTTTGGTTCCTGGAATATTTTTTTTCTATATAGAAAATTATTTTTATTTTAATTCTGCTTGCAAAGAAGAAGCCTAACTTGGTGCAGTGAAACTTGTACATATTTCAAGCAATAAATTCCTACAGAAACTTTATTTTTGGCGTCTGAATATGCTAATGTTAAAAGTTATTTTTCCTATTTTGTATTATTTTTTGCCCTCATTGCCTTTAATCAACTATTTAAGTTTTATTAAATTAAGACGCAATAATTTAATGTTGCGAGTAATGACAGGTGGTTAAGAAACCATTTACTCGTTGAGCTGAAGCTAATAGTTGTATATCTATAGTGTGTAGCGAATGTGGGAAATAATAGTATAATTTATTTTAACCATATTAACAAAATATTGATAAATTGCCAGATTAGACGATTTATAAGCACTTTGTAAACATTTATGCTCAATTAAATATATACATTGCTGAAGACGCAAACGATAAACTTTAATAAAAGAGCTGGTTCCACAAGGTAATTTACGTCACATTAGTTTTGCCCCACCCCTTAGCCATTTACCTGAAGGTGATAAATATGATAACCTGTATGTGGATGAGTCCTAACGGAAACGGATAATTTACGTAAAATCATTTACCTATGCCAATTGCCAATCCATAGTTCGTACATCATTTAGGTTGGGGAGCCTTCACAAAAATGTTATCATTTGAGTAGATAGGTGGATATAGAAATTCTCCATTTGTATTTTGTTTAACAGTAGTGGGAAGTAGTGGGTGGGTGAGCAAATTGATGAAATGTAATGACATCATATGTGAGCGCTCCCCAGCATTCCATTTCGTATGGTATTTAGATACATGAAATGCTAAAAGTGTGGAACGAACTCTGAGCGTACCTATCTACCTAGCTAGGTACAAAAGCAAAGTATGTACTTAATACATGCTTTGAAAATGCCATACGCCCACCCACTTATTTTGTCATGATCCATTTACATTGCTCCAAAAGTTGGTCCATTTAACTGTTAACTGTAAAAAAAGTAGTTAGTCTGATCAACCACAAAAACAATAGGTAACTTTTTTCTCGCATTTATGGTCGTTTAAAAGTTGTTTAAAGTAATTAAGTTAAAAACTGTGACCTGTGAAACCAACAGACGGATCGACTGACAGACCAAATGGCCATTTCAATAGTTGCTTATAAACTCAGCATCTCAAAACAGTTACAAACTACTACAAAGGGTTTTTCAAATCAAGTAATTGTACATAATTTTTTTACGAGGATAATTTTATGCCAAGTCCAAAAGGTTTTTAGGAACTTATCGTTAGATTCTTTTAAGGTGTACTCCCGATTTTGGCCAGAACTTGAACAGCAAAATTCTCATTATCGGGATTATCGCCAAGGAAGGAATAGAATGGGATTGCAATATTATCGAAAATATTTAGGTACATAATTACACTGAAATGAAACCTCTGAGTTTTAACATTGGTGGGCTTTATTTCATTGTTATGACCGTGTTCCGTGTTGGACATCAATGTGTGCACACGGTCAATTTAGTGATATTGTACCCTTGAACTATTATTTCTTGAATTAACCATATAGCTTTTACGGTTAGTGAAATAAATAAAGTTATTCTGTAAATGTATCAATTGTTTTTCAATGTTGCGTATTTTCAAATTTTATATTATAGTTCGTTTTATTATTCATACATTTTGATTTTGGCAGCAGGTGCCATTTTGACTTTCTGATGCATAATTAAAAATTAGAATATACACAGATAATATTTATTTATTTGGTTTAACCATTTTTAATGTATTTTTAAGGTTGTGAGCTGCGCTTACGCAAACATCGGCAGGAACAATACCTGTGTTTGCACAAATATATAATTATAAACCAACGACTCTTGTTATTTACATTTCAATCCAAAAACAAATATGTAATTTGAATATTTTGCAAAGTAAAATTAGTTAAAATAATTACAGTTTAAATATCATTTCGAGTGCAAAGTAAATATCAATAAAAGCTATAAGCAAATCTTTGAGTGAATCAACAATTAATTTTATTTTGAGACAAGGTGAATAATGATAAATAAAAATACTTACTACAGCTTAAGCAAAACCGCAAAGATCCGATAACATGCGTTTCCGAACCGATATAAATTTTATTCAAATATTATCCTACCCGTGTTAAGTTTTGGTTTAATTACATAGCGTACCTCGTGAATCAATTGACGGCTGAATAAACAAGTAATATCTCGAGTTCAACCCAAGGTCAAAGGAACAATTATATTGCTGTGTAGCATCTGCACAACCTACCTTTTTATTCTAATCATAAAACCAATGCCAATGATCAATACATAGCTAACAATATAAAACTAATTTTTTCTTTTAACTTGCTTTTTGATTTAAACTTATTTCAAAATTTCGGTTTCACGATCGATTTAGATTTTTTAAACAAACTATGCTTAGTTATTTCCTGTTATTGTGTTTACCTCTTTTGGGAAGCACTCACGCCCAGTTTGAATCATTACGAGAGACATTAGCTGCCTTAAGAGATTGTCAATTTGTGGTCACAACTGGTATTGGAAATAATACATTTTTACTTGAAGTAAACCATAAAATAAGTTACGTTCTTCAAACTTTTGGATCCCTAGTTCAAAATGCAAACAATTTGACCATAATTGTTCGAAAACGTCAGTATTTAAAACATCAAGAAATATGCTACGTTCAAATTGCAGTCCCAAACACAATAGGAGCTAATGAGCCAGTGGTTCTAAATCAGCTTTTTAAAACACCCTACTACTTCTACCAAGCTAATTTTCAAGAGGATATTCTGCTTCTTATAACACAATCAGTAAATATAGCACCTCCGTTCACATATAACGCTTCAAATCTGTGTTACTTCCCCTTAAATTACATTTGGATCACTTACCAAGTTGGAGCAGCAACGGGCGGAGAAGACAGCGCTCATCTAATTTCAAATACAAAGCAAAGTAGGCCACACATTTTTCAAGTTTTAATAAGATGTACTGCTCAAGAAGAGGTTTGCCTTCATCCATATCATCAGTTTCATAAAGACAATGAAAAATCTTCTTCTTCTTTAACCGCGTATAAAAGCCTTTTGAAAAAATTTAAAAAATCCCGCCAAGATTTTCACAAGTCCATCATTGCCCTGTACTATAGCTACAAACCAATAAATATCACTCAAACTAATTTGAACTTAGCCCCTGTAAAGATATACGCTACAAGGTACCACCGTGCCCCCTTAGTAAAACTTGCATATATTCTTGCCGAGCGTTTTAACTTTACACTGAAAGACAAACGAGCCGTTCTAGGGACGAGATGCGAGGCGGGAACTATGACCTGTCTAAGTGGACAGATCGTTCATCAGAAAAATTTCCCAACGGTCATCTATGATATGCGCTCAAATCAACTTTTGTATGGGTCAGGGAACGTGGACGTAGAAACCTTTATGAGCTGCTTCAGTTCCTTGACAAGAACGTTTAAATTTGGAGCATGGACTCTTTTTGGCTGTACAACACTTGTGTTTGCAATAGTTTTTAAAGTAAGTCTTAGTGACAGTGTGGATAATAAAACTACACTGTTACTTGTGCTAATGCCTTTTCTAAGCCAAGTACACATCATTTCCAACTCCAACGCTTTGGAGCGGGTTAGAAAGTTCCGTCATATATACAGCATGTGGGTCCTTTTCTCAATTTTCATCAGCACCATCTTTGTGTGTAATTTACACAGCTTAAGAATGGTCCCGGCTGCAGTTACAGTTCAGAATAAAACATTTCAAGATTTGGTTCAAGAAAAATATAGTTTTGGTATTCCAAATAGTCAAAGAGTGACCTTGATGAGCATGTTAAAAAAATGGATAGGGACCCATGAATACAACAACAACGAGGACGACCATTCTCACACCGTTAAAGTTGCAGACAACATTCTTCAAAATCATAAGCTACTTTTAAACTACTCCCGAGGAATGGAAATGAAAAGTGTTAAGGGATTTCGCAAAATGTTCCAAAACGACGGATTTGCATCACTTCTGTATGAATCAGAGATAGAAGTGAGTTCTCAAATAGTACAGAGGTTTTTTCAAAGACGACTCTACAGCTGCAAGGATATCTTCTTTGTGCGACTCTTAGCGTGGGAGTTTCATATGCCGAATGTGGACGTGGTAAGGGAATCTTTGAAGCAGCTGATTTGTACGGGAGTCTTCAAGTACTGGTGGGATATGATCGAGTTGATGTACAAAAAAGGAATGACAAGGGATCTAAACAGGATGTTCGAAAAAGAGGCAGAAGCTACAAAATTAAAATCTGATTTGAAGCTTCGTCCCATGAGAATGAATGATGCTACAATTAAATCTGCATTCTTGTTAGCGGCACTGGGCTACTTTCTGGCTTTGGGGGCTTTTTACGAGGAAAGTTTAAATTATCGTAGCATGCTTATTTGGTGTAATCGGAAGATATTAAAGTTTTTTTTAGCAGTTAGCATATGGATTTGGCTGCTTCGTTGCAAAAAAAGGTTTAGAATTAATTAAATGTCATTTAACTAAAGGATAGTCGTTATTATCAGTTATGTTAAGAATACGTAATAGTAAAGAAACACTATAGAAATATATCATCTTAATATTAAGAACAAAATCATATTATTATATAATTATATTATTTTTGCATTATTACTACATATTAATAATACTTTGTAATGTCTTTAAATGCCCGGTAAGTAGTTTTAATCGATTTCCAGTACTTTCAGTTTACTGTCACTTAATAAAGTCAAATTGGTCAGGAATTACTAAAATTCATCTTCATATTTCCGACCTGGCCAGCAATTATCGAAACAACAGTTTAAACACCAAACCGCGAGATAAATGAGGTTAATATCGATTTAAAAACAATTACGGATATGAGTAACAATTTACGCTGCAACAATATTCACTAGTAGTTACATACCAATGATTTAAAATTGTGCCAGTATAAGTACAGGAAAGTCCTGATATGTACGTAATTTTGAATAGGAAGTTAACGTTAATGCTACTTACTGCGGTTTGTCAAATTAGAGCATAATTTGTTTGCAAGGGTTGAAAAATAAGTTTAAGAGTAAACTACTTACTTTAATAGCAACAGTGTTTTTTGTTGGAATTCAAAAACGATGAAATTGGAAACGTTTAGTTAGCAAGCTATTTCGTGCAAACTAAAAAGTAATTTCGTAATTACTCATTTAATGTTTTAAACGCTATTTTTGCCAATTAAAACGTGTGGTTTTGTGTGTTTGTCCATTTATTTGCATAGCATATCCGGGAAATTTGTAATAAAAATTACAAGTAATATTTTTACAGAACGTTTACAGAATATCATTTAATTTCAATTTAAAAAGAAGGCACATACTAAACTTTTCGTTAATTTGTAAGCTGTGTAAAAAATACTGCATAACTAATACGTTTATTGCAAGAATAAATAGAAATGTGTGTTTATTTTTTTTATAACGCAAAATGCAGTCGAGTTACTTTAGTTCTGTACTATTTAAAAGTAGCCTGATTTTATAGAATGGTTGATTTTAATATCTGGGTGTACCACTTGGAGTGGTTCCCTTGTAAGTGGTTTGCTTGTAAGTATATGTAGAGTCAGTGTATATATGTTGGGGGTGATGACGACAGATACATAGCATGAGCAGCATGAACGTCAGTCGACTTGATAAGTAACCACAATTTCAACTACTTTGGAGAAGACGATACTTAAAAAAGTTAAAATGTACCCTCTGTCTATAAAGAATAAAGAGCCAACTACAATTTTTTGGGAGCGAGCAGCCCTCAAGTACTTCTGAAACCATTTTGGTTGACGCTCAATGAGCTTCCAGCTGGAGAGAATAGCCTGAGAGACTTCATGGATCCGGCTAGATAGACTAAATGCTTGCACAAAAATGATGACAACTGCTGTACCCACAACAAGTCCGCGGACACTCCCATAAATCAGCCCCATGGACAAATTGACAATTGTGAACCAGTAAGCGATGAAATTTACACCAAAACAAAAGTCTCCCGCAAAAAAATTAAAATTATTCTGCAAAACTCCGAGCTGAGTGTAATATTTGCAAAGGTCTTTAATTGCCATCCATGACAACATATTTGTCTTCTGTTGACCAAGATTTGAATATTCCCGCTCAATAGAAACCCTGTTTTTGAAATTAACTGACTAATTTAACAAAAATGCAATACACTCATATCGTCAGTGAAGACTCAAAATGACTCATTTCCATTTTCAACTAAAAACAGAATTACGTAGCGCTTTTTAATAGGCACGCAAGTACAATATTTTTCAATGTGAAAACATGTGAATGAATAGATTATATTTTGTACCCTTAAATTACATTTTAAATTGGATATGGACTAATTAAGTTTGGATCTTCATTGACGAATTTTTAAAAACTTTAACTCATAGTGCTAAGTAATTTTTATAGCAACATACATACTAATTTTTACAAACGTTAAAAGTTTACCTCATGTTCTCCGTCATTGGAAGGACTGCGCAAATGTAGAAGCCGAGAATGGCCATGAAAGTATTTGCAAAACAAGACTGGAAAGCAGTAGTTTGAAAATGAATATATCCAAAGATTGCTCTGACCCACATCGAAAGGTCATTTGGACTGCTTGTAAGTGAAGTGAGATGCTGCATTTGACTCGGATTTCTGATACAGTTGATTAGAGACGAAATACAAATGAAGAGCCAGAAGAACATTATGGTTTTGATGAACCGAATGAACATCTTGCTTATCTTCCTATTAATCGCATATCCTTGCTTCACTAAAATTGTAATATTAAGTTGTAAATCGTAGTAGATAGCAGCTGTTTTTATTTACCAATTTTTGTTTTGAAAAATGCTTACTGGAAATTAATATTATTGTGATTTAGAGATCGTTCACAAATGGCGTAATGGAAAACTCCTCATATATATTTAGGACTCTGCCGGTGACGTCATTTGTGGACGATCCCTAATGTTTGTTACTTTGGAACGATGACGTCAAGTCCACAGCGCTATTCAAGATTGTATGAATAAAGGCATGATGCTTGATTTCGACAAAATGTAATAGATTCTGAAGAATATTTGCAACTGTGAAGTACAAAACTCGCAATTTGTTTTGCTCTGATTCATCCTTCTTTTGAAACGTTTGATAGCACCGACTCACAAGAAATAACTGTAAGGAAATGCCCAAGGAAAGTTGAAACCAGTACACGACTCTGTATTTGATTGAGGAATTGTAAGAAAATTTCCTTTTGCCCCCATCCCAATGATATGGATGGAATCCCATGAAGTAGCCCATATTTATTATTTTCCCAAGATAACCAACAGCTTCCTGAGCCAGCATTTTTTCTGTTTTAGTTCGTGGAATATAGTTTCCTATATAGAAAATTATTTTTCTGTCAATTCTGCTTGCAAAAAAGAAGCCTAACTTGGTCCAGTGAAATTTGTACATATTTCAAGCAATAAATTCCTACTACAGAAACTTTATTTTTGGCGTCTAAATTTACTTATGCTGAAAGTTATTTTTCCTATTTTGTATTACTTTTTTTGCCAAGACGTAAGCCGTAATTACCTTTAATCAAATATTTAAGTTTTAGACGCGATAATTTAATATTGCTAATCATTTCAGGTGGTTAAGAAACTAATTACTCGTTGAGCTGAAGCTAATAGTTGTATATAGTGTGTAGCAAATGTGGGAAATAATAGTATAATTGATTTTAGCCATATTAGCCAAATATTGATAAATTGCCAAATTAGACGATTTAAAAGCACTTAATAAACATTCATGCTCAATTAAATATATACATTGCTGAAGGCGCAAACAATGAACTTTAATAAAAGAGTTGGTTCTGCTGGGTAATTTACGTGGAATCGTTTTTGCCCAACCCCCAAGCCATTTACCTAAAGATAATAAGATGACTGGCACTGGTAAGTTGATGGGTCCTAAAGAATAATTTACGTGACATCATTTATGCCAAGCCATAGTTCGTACATAATTTTAGGAAGAACTGACTGGAAATGGTTAGGTTATATTCTTCCCTCGGCCTCCGGAGGCGGCCCCGGCGAAGGCGGGAGGGGCAAATATAACCTATCCGTTTTCAGGCAGCTTTAGGAGCCAGGTTCAGTGTTACTTCAGGTTCTACGACATGAAATATTGTTTTGCAGTGTTTTAGAATCATTTCTCGTCGATTTATATTCACTGTGCTTCAAATAAAAAAAAATTTTTGGACATCACTTACCGAAGTTGGACATCACGTACCGAAATGGGCATCACTTACCGGCCTGGGAATCACTTGCCAAAGAAACCCCGCGTGTGTCTCTCAGTGGATTCCTTGGAAAAAAGTTAAATGTTAAAAAAATTAGGATTTTCTTTGAATACTGTTTATTACGAAAATATTCGAAGCGTAATTTTAATATTTCAACCCATGGATTGCATTCATTATGATCTTTAAAGTTTAAGTCTTCAATTTGTGAAATGTGCAATGTGTGTAAATTACTTGTAGAGTTGAAAATACTTGAGAATATCCGTTGCCGAGAGCTTCATCGCTCGATGGAAAGTTGAAAACCGTCGCAATCTCATATGCAGTCTTTCCACGAGCCCCTTAATTTATTACCATTGCAGACACAACCCTCAGACCGACTGGGGAGAATATTATTACGTATAGCGATTATTGGGAGCTATACGGTATCATATAATATTAATTTATTTCGTTGTTCATTTTAAAATATTAAAAGGGTTAATTCATTGGAGAGAATCTCAGCAGAGTATTGGCAAAGATTACGTGATGTTATTTGCAGTGTAAACTCGAAGTAAATAAGAACGGATGCAAATCATGAAACAATCAGATATGAATTATTTATTGTGCAATACTTTTATACGTAAACTCGAATTGAGTTATAAATTGTAAAGAAGCTTGAATCATTAATGTCAAAGATGATTCTTTCAGTTTCAATTATTAAATTAATTCCAAGTTTAATTCTATTCAATACTTATCTCATACTCTTTATTACCATTCACATTTACATTACTGAACTCCAAGGTCACACGCTTCTTTTTGTTTTACTTTTACTGCTGATAGGATCTAAAAGTGACCAAAAACATTCCAGTGCACCTTAAAATGAAATTCACAAAATACAATGTAGAATTTCTCTCCAGGGCACGAAATATTCCAGCTTTAATTCCTACGTTTTGAATGGAGCCAAAATATTTTTTCAACATAACTATTTTCCTGTAATGATAACTCTGCCTTTGACGACCATCAACATCAGCTAAAGCTAAAGCTCTCTTCTTTAAATGTGTGTTACAAAGCGAAAGTTGACCCATCTTTACTTGCTGAATTCTAGCTGCGAACTTGTACCCATTGCCAAACATAATTATGTCGACAGCAGATGCAAACATTGAAATGAAAATACAGTAGCTTCCAATCCCTGGGTTCCGCTTGATGGAAAGTATTGCGCACACAAAGTTAAACAACGAGACTGTTACAATGAGACCTCTAATAGTGTATAAAATATACGTAAACATATCATTGAAAAGAATAATGTTCAACTGAATACATCGAATTGATTTGTATGCGCAATGCGCAGTAGCTAGCATTTTATCCCCGCTATTAGTATTAGAAATATTGTTTTGTTTGACAGACTTTTAAAATATATGTGGTCCCTTCGTCAATTTTGAGAAAAACTAACATAATACATGAGACGACAAAGTACAAGTTGCCTATCATAAAGGCTGCTATAGTAATGTCCATCCCAGCTAAAATCCCTACTGCCAATCTATATGTACAAGCAGTGAGATTGTGTTTTTGATGACCGATGAAAGCTAAAACAGAATTGTGCAGCAAGAAACTCATATCTGAATAGAAAATTAAGAGTAAAATGTAGAAAACTACTACATAGAAGTCTCCAACGGGATACCAAATAGTAAGAAATTCCAAAAATGAGAATTTCCAAACTTTCCAAATTCCATGATCTTTTCTTTCTATTTCGTTTCCGTCCATCGGATTTTGAGTTCCACGAATTCGATCAAAATGACAATTAAACAAAAATATGAATTCTGAAGGGTAAATAAGATAATTTATGCAAATACAAACCAAACAGCAAATTCCAAGGACTGACATAAGAAGGTGGATCGGAAACTGACGGAGAAGAATGGGAACGCCAGGGGTTGGAAATACGTAGGTTCGAATTAATAGAATATTTTGATTTAAAGAACCCAGAAGTGTTAAAATGACCAAGACAGTCCAAATCCGTTTTCGCCAAATGGACGTTTGCTTCTTTATGTGGCCCAAAATTGGATCGACTTCAATGAGCAAAATATTTAATTTTGATAGTATGTACATTGCATACAAGTTATTCCGTGCCTCTTGCTTAGAAATCATTTTGGCCAAATGTATTTTAAATATTAGAAAAAAAAATATTTGCTAAGTTCTGCAAAAAATAATAAATTCAATTTGATTTGAAATAACGGAAGCTAAATGATTACGTATTTAGCTGGCTGTGTCGAAACGTTGTCACAACTGCCGTGGTACCGTACTGTGAAGTATTGTCAGAAAAAGAAGGGATGTGACTAATATACAAATAAGGTGTTAATCATGTTTAATAAGTGACAATTAAGCACACCGCTTACGGAATTCGGATGTAATCAATACAGCTCAAACAAACAAAAATATTATTTCAGCCAACACTGTATGTCGAAATAAGGGATTTTCAGCCTTGTATAACCATTGTTAAGTTTCCTGTTGAGTACAATTTAGGAATTTAGCCTTGGATTTAATTGTACTGTAAACTTTGGGGCTAAGTACACAAAACAAAATACCTAGTTGCTTTCAAAACGAAAATAATTTCCTTGATATGTATAGGAAAAAATGAACCAAAACATCTCTAAGTTAATCCTGCGCAAAGTTGTTCCTTTTTGTCTAATTAAGTTACTTTCTAACGTAATAAAATAAGGAAAAATGGGAACTGTAATTAAAGCTGCATATATTTATCGCTAATGAAAATCAGTTCAAGGTTCAAGTAGCTCTGCACCAAGCACCCTATCTATAATAAAAAATTATAGACCCACAATTATAAAAAAAACAGTTTAAACTCCAAACCGCGAGATAAATACGGATTATTTCGATTTAAAAACAATTATCGATATAAGTAAAACTTTACGCTGTAACAATATTCACTAGTATAGTTACATAGCAATTTAAAATTGTGCCAGTATATGAATACAGGAAAATCCTGATACGTAATTTTGAATAGGAAGTCAACGTTTACGCTACTTATACATATACATACTGGTTTGTCAAATTGGCGCATAATTTATTTGCAATTATAAAATAAGTTAAAGAGTAAAATACTTATTTTAATAACAACGGGATATTTTTTGTCAGTATGCAAAAACGATGAAATTGGAAAAGTTTGAACTAGAAAGTAATTTCGTAATTACTCATTTAATGTTTTAAACGCTATTCAAGTGCCACATAACATTATGTATATTTTATATTTAAAGTTTATGGGCTCTGCATCGGTCTTAGCAATAAATTGCAAATTGCTAACAAAGTCACAATTCAATTTTACTTGATAGTTACTTAATTATTTAATTACAATTAACTGCATAGGCGTTTTGAAATATTTAAACTTACGATAAGCTCAAGACAGTAGATTCGTGGCCACGGTAGAACCCATATATAGCAATGTGCATTATCGTTAAAAACAATATGCTATACTAAACAGTTCACATGATTTTCTTCACTACAACTAATGATAAGATCTAAATGTTACTAAAAACCTCCCAGTGAATCTTAAAATAAAGTTCACATAATTCATTGCAGTCTTTCTTTCCAGGGCATGAAACATTCCAACTTTGATTCCAATATTTTGAATAGAACCAAAATACTTTTTTAACATCACTATTTTTCTGTAACAATTATGATTAGTCTGCCTGTGACGACCATCAGCAAGAGCGTTCTTCCTCAAAATTGCGTTACACAGAGACAGGTGTCTCAACTTTGAGTCTTGAATTCTGCCATTGAACTTAAATCCATTGCTGAACATAATTATGTCGTCAGCAGATGCAAACACTGACGTGAAAATGCAGTAGCTTCCAATAATTGGGTTCCGCTCAATATAAAGTATTACGCACACAAAGTTGAACAACGAGACTGTTGTAGTGAGAACTCTAATAGCATATAAAATATACGCAAATATATCATTGAAGAAAATAATGTTCAGCTGAATACATCGAATAGTTTTGTATGCGCTATGCGTGGTTTCCAGCATTGCATCTGTTCCAATAGTATTATAAATATTGCTTCGACACACTTTCAAAATATATTTGGTCCCTTCGTCAAGTTTGAGAAAAAATAACAAAATAAATAAGACGACAAAGTACAAGTTGCCTATCACAAATGTTGCTATAGTAATGTCAATCCCTGCTAAAACCACTAATGCCGATGTATATGTACTAGTACTGGCAGTGAATCTAGTATTGTGAGCACAGATCATAGCTAAAACAGAATTTCGTAACAGAAAATTCATATCTGAATAGACAATAATTAGTACTGTGTAGGAAATTACGACACTTAACAATCCAGTGAGATACGAAACCGTGATAAATTCTAAGAAAGAAAATTTCCGTTTCCAAATTTCACGATCGTTCCTTTCTATTTTGTTCTCATCTATTGGATTTTGAGTACCACGAATTAGATCAAAATGGCAATTAAACAAGAGAATGAATTCACAAGGGTAAATAAGAAACATTAGGCAAATGCTAAACAAACAGCATGTGCCACAAGCTGCAATTGTGAGGTGGATTGGAAATTGACTGATAAGTATGGGAACGCCAGGTGTTGTAAATACATAGGTTCGAATTAATACAATGTTTTGATTTAAAGAAACCAGAAGTGTTAAAATGGTCAATGGTCAAGCAAATCCAAACCCATTGTCGCCGAATGGACGTTTGCTTCTTTATGTGGCCCAACGTCAGATCAACTTCAACAGGTAAAATGTTTAATTTCGATAGTATGTACATTGTGTAGAAGTTAAGCCGTGCCTCTTGTTTAGATATAATTTCGGCAAAATGTTTTTAAAATGTTAGAAACAAAAATATTGTTAAGTTCTTAATAAATAATAATAAACTTAATTGTATTTTAACATTAATCTAAATGATAACGTGTTTTTTAACTGGCCCTCGTCGAAACTCTGTCACAACTGTCGTGGATTCGTACTCCTTTAAGTGGCTGTCAAAAACAGTGGCAGATGAAAAAAGCTATTTTTTAAAAATGTAATTGTTGATAGAGGTCTTTGACCTTTTTTCTATTCGTATGTCACAAAAGGAGTAGACTCGTCTGAAAATTAAACGGATATAAAACTCGAACTGAAGTATATAGTTGACGATTTCTGTAGGGTCAATTATTGTTTAGAAATAGAAATAATTTATTGGTAATTCAAATTCTGGTTAAATAGTTAGGTGCGCCTTACTGTAATTTTCACTATGACTCACTACTCACTAGGAAGTGTTTTGCTGATGAATTTAATGGTTGCAAAGCATTCATCTTTTAATTTGCGTATGCTCTTTTCTGCTGATGCAAGATTTCATATATTTATATCATCAGCATAAATGCTACTTTTGCAATTTCCGAATTACGTTCTTTCCTCAATTCTTGCTTTTGCTTCTATACGATACATATAATTAATACGCTAAAAGTGTACAATTACAAGTAAGGAGCAACATTCCCTGTATGTTCGAGGGATGGACTTAGCTTGACATAATTATTAGTAAATACCCTACAGTAGGTAGCTATTATTTAACTGTACAATTTTGGGTAAGTTCCTGCTAATTATCTTTTTAATTGCGTTTGTAATTGCGAAATAATTAATTTAAGAATTTGAGGAAAGAGAAGAACACACAATTTCCAAAAGTAACCATGTTTATATGGAGGAGTATATTACGGATGTGCAGCTATATCTATATAATATAACAATGGCAAAAACCCTTGTTTGATATGATTAACTAAATTAAAAACATGCAATTCCAATATAAATTAGGCAGTTTGAAATTATTTGCATATTTTTAAAACTTGCATAATGATCTATTCATTTTTTTGTGAAAATTAAAAAATACCCTATTTTCATGCTTTCAGCTCATATTATTATGCTTTTATTTAATTTTAAAAAATACATAGTGAATTTTGGATTACTCTGAAAATAGAAATGGGTCATTTTAATTCTTTTCAGACAGACGATATCTAAAACAGAAAAAGAATCATTGGGAAATAAAATGGTAAAAGTTCAAAAATTTAAAGAAGGCATCACAGTTGCATCAACTGTGTAGTAATTTTCCAGTTTGAGTCCCGGATTCTCCTCTCCCTCACTCACATAGGACCCTTCCCCAACAAGTTCCAAATCAAATTGGAACATATGAGACAAGCGCATCAGATTGCTGAACCCCAGTTTGGGATCTGCTGGCATCAGTTTGATCTTCCACATTGCGAATGGGCTGAGGATGATATTCCCCTCCGAGATTTTGGTGTAGGTCTCGTTCCGCGTCACTGGCGTCCCATCAGCCTCCTCCAGAAAACTGAAGCTAAATGAGATTTTCTTGCTTTCAATCACAAAGAATTGATCTCTATACTTATAGTATGAGTTTCCCATGTGCGTCATTTTGATGTTGAAGTGTTCAAGTTCTTTCCTAAGCTCTGAGGGTGTCATCCGCTGTCCCGCCTCTGCCCCACCTTCTTGACCGACTCGACTCAGCCGCAGACCAATCTTGTTGAATTTAATGGCGTCGTGAGAATGAGACGCTTTTGAAATATCCACTTTGAGTACAATTTTTTGTCCCCCCAAAAGCTTCCGGGTCAAAGAGCCAAACTCGGCGTAATTCCACACGTAAAACGGCTGAGTCGAAGTTGAGTGGATGAACTTGGAGAAATGAATGTAGCTGTGTATCTCTTTGTGCGTACTTTTGTCCTCGCGAAATCTTTCGCGGATTTTGTCAATTTTACTAGACACGGCTTCTATGAGAGCGCGGATGATGTCCACATTGTGATCGGCATTATTATGAGAAGTGTCAGTTTTTGCAATTTGATTTTGAATCGCCACCTCAGGAATTTGTAAATCAGCCAGATAAAATTCCGCAAACGGGAAGGCCCACATTTTGACAGAATTAAGGATGAGTTCATATTGGCCAAGAATTAAATTTGCTTGAATTTGCGTGTGTAGCCGTTTGACAGCCTCATCCAACTTTGGGTCAGCTGAGCTTCTCTGCTTTTGAAACTGGGCTGAATTAATTTCGGCAATATAATTGGCGAGTTTGGATTCCTGCTGAAACTGTTGGATCCGCTCGTAGACTTTGATGAGCGTTGTGAAGGCCTCTTCCAATTTTTCAAAAGCACGCGCCATGTCCCCTTCAATTTTAAAGCCTTGTGTGAATTGCTCCTTCATGAGGATCTTCATATCCTGGAGTTTTTGAGTCACCTCCCATTTTGTGACGTCCAATCCTGTGACAGATGAGACTTCCAGGGTGTCACCGATTTTTCCTAAATCTTCCTGCATATGGCCGAGCATGGGACCCATAACTGTTTCAACGTTTTTTTGAAACTGGTTCAGCTTCTTGGATTTGTGTTTGTTCTCTTCCAAGGCGGCTGAGACTTCGTTGATGTGATTTTGATTATTTTGTAATTTTGTGTAGAGCTCCGCCCCGCTTACTAATAATTGATTGAGGTTTTGAATGGTGGCAAGTTTTTTTAATTGAGCTCTTTTGGATTGCAGTTTGGTTTGTTTTGCTTCATCTTCTTTGTCTTCAAAATCTACAATTTTCCCAACTTTGTCTAAATATTCTTCGCTGTCCAAATCCTCCTCCAAAATGAACTCGACTTCTGCCTTTTTCATGCTGATAAAACTTGCAATGTCAGAATTTGATCCAGCTCCAGAAAAGTTTGAATTTTCAGAGGGAGCAAGACTTTTACTTTTCGAGATTTCGTTTAATTTAGTGTCTACTTCTTTCCTAATTAGCGACACCTTCTCGCTCATCTGCCATTATATTAAAAATAAAACACGTCAAATTTTTTTTAGAAAGTAAATTTCAGTTTTAAAATCGAGAGTAATTAAATAGCTTGATTGATTTATTTGCTTTGTAGGTACCTTTGTAAATTCATTTTTGTCTAACGAATGTGATGTAGCTGTGAGTTGAACGAGAAAATCCTGAAGCCAAATGTTTGTCCGCTCAGAAATATCAGAATTGACTGCCTTCACTACAGATGGGATGTCAATTTGGGTCACATGTGTCTGCCCGGACGTTGCCGCTGACGCAATAGCTTCGCCCGCGAAAGCAGCAACTCCGATCCCTGCCCCCACTACCGTTCCAACACCTGGAACGAAATTAGCCACAGCTGCTACTACTTTAAGTCCCCCAAAAACCCCAGTGAGGATCATTTGCGTTCTTAGCTCCTCCATCTTTCTCTCCAGCTGGCGTCCTTCAATTACGACTTGATTTTTAAGATGGTCAATTTCTACCAAGAGACTCTCCACCTTTGAATTGAGTTTGTTTTGAATCCGAGACATTTCAGGGTTTATAATTGACTCGACAAATTTTGCCGCCTCATTCAGTTTCTCATTAATTTGGTCATTATACGCCGCCTGGGTAGTTTTTATGATTGCAAGTAACTTGGCAGAGTTTGAGTTTTCTTTGAATTTTGTGAGTCCTTCCTGCGCAAGGGCGAGGTAGGCGTCTATGTCAATAATCAGATTGGGCTCGTAGTTGAGCGTGAGACGGTTGAATCTACTCAGTGAAGCAGTGTACAGGTACAGCAATATTTTTTCACTGTCGTTGGTAACTGTATTAGGGGCAGAGGGGGAAGGGGCGCTATCTATTTTACAGGTTTGAAGTTCACTTAAATTTTGAAATATTTTTTCCATGTAAATTTTGTAGAAAGAGGCAAAGTTGACGTGGCTCTTGAGTCCCCTGTACTCATGCTCCAAGCCTTCAAACTCGTTGATTACCATGACTAGTCCGCTCGAGATTTGTTTCATTTCCTCGTTAGTATTCAAATATTTGTGAAAGTTGTGAATGCAATTGGTTAAAATTGGATTGGTGGATAACTTGATACCAAAGGTGCGATATAAAATCAGTTTCTGCCTTGTTACATTTGTCCACAAAGAGCTTGTTGAGTTATGATTGATCAAGTTGTTATTAGCTGAAGGGGTCTTTCCATGAGCGCCATCTGGCTTATTTGAAATAAAGCGCGTTTCCAGTGTGGACTTTCCTTGCTTTGTATGAAACCGCACTTTAGTATGTCTTCCATTCGAACCCCCCCTACCACCACGACCCCCTACCCCACTCTCCCCTCCAACCCCATTCACAGTCCCTACAACTACATGCTTGCTAAAGAATTCCGTATTCACAGAAGGGATAAACTTAATGGAGCCGCCAGAGCCACCCGCTCCACCCCTCCCACCGTCACCCCCGTTTCTCCCAGCCGATCCCTCACTGCCCCTAAACCAGTAATCCACGGAGTCGTAAACGTCTGGGACCGTCGCATACACGATGGCTGCAACTACTGGACCCCACCACCAACCATAGTGAGCATTATTGTTTCGCCTCTGGCCGGATAATTCCTTGCTGCTTTCATCCCATGTGTAGTCGCCTGCAAAAATAGTAACGGCCTTGTCTTTGAGGGGGTCTCCCTTATACCTGATCGAATTGACGTCAACATCCCTCCCACTCTGTCCATCCTGTCCAGCCCCACCATCCTGACCCCTCCCGCCATTCCCTCCGCGTGATGTGATATTCAAAACCCCGCCAATTATATTTTGAGAAATTCCAAGGAAGTTCCCCCCATTTTTACCTGGATTTCCCTCTTCTCCCATATTCCCCTCTCCATTTTCACCCTGTCCAGCGGTGCTATAGCCACTATACCCATTGCCATGCGCTCCTTGAAATTGAATCTGTCGATCTCCCTCTATAATCCAATTGGGCGATATGATTGTCAAATCAGTGAGAGCTCTAAGGCCGCTCAAGTTTGTGTCAATGCGAACTGTATGGAGGGAGGATACAAGGAGGTGAGTTTGGCCACTTTTAAGGGGTAAGCAAGCGTCTACGACATCGCTGAGAGATACAAAAATCCCCTCAGCAACTGTTACATTAAAATCCTCTCCAGACTCGTTTCGAACTAACAGCTTTGGCTTTGACACTGTGGCTTCCAGATTTTGAACAAACTTAAATAGTGACGATATCCAATCTTTTGGCGCTGCTCTTGATTTCGTGGACCAATCATCTCTCAAGCGATCGAGAGTTTTCCCCAGTGATTTTGCACTCTCTATAAGTTTCTGGTACGACTCGCCACCATTCTGAATCCGGCTTGTGAAATTTTTCAGAATATAACCCAAAAATCCAGCCACATTATTTTCCGCTCTTTCGTCATCTGCGAAATTTAAAACCCCTTTAAAATGTGCAAGTTGCCCGTCAACCCATGTTTCAAAATCTGGTCTTTTTACTCCCTGTTTAAAATTTTCACCCATTTGGTACTCTAACTGCGTTTTAATTGCTTGGAAAATTACTTTAATTTGGTCGTCGATTTGCTGAGTGACCCCGTGGAAAGTTGTATTTTTGAGATTGGGAATGAATGCCTGGAGATGTGCTCGGCACGTGGTTAGATGAGTTGAGGTTGAGAGGGAGGAGCTTATACCATTTGCCTCCAGTAAATCCAAAATCAGACCCACCTCCTTTAAGAATTCTCTGTGAGGACTTGAAAGTAGAGAAAGGTCAATTCTGTCCAAGCTTTGAATTAAATCCGCGAAAAATTCTTCCGAGCATTCAGTTGTACTGCCAATCTGCTGAATAAGATCTACCCCGTCCAGAAGGGAATTTAATTTCTCTACATTTTTGAAATTCGAATTTAAGTGAATTCCAAGGATAGAACTTAATTCATCCATGATTAAGATTGTGTCCGTTTCAAGGCTGTTGCTTAGATTGACCAGGATAGTGCTGGTCAGATTTCCAAAATTGTACAAAGGGGCCGTCCAACGACGAGGTTGCGTGGGGTGTGACTTTGGGGTACTGTACTTAATCAAGAAATCTAAATAATCCGCATATTTTAAAATAGCTTCTTCAATTGCTGACGACTCGGCGGATAGATTTTGAATATTGCTCAAAAATCCCGCCAAATAGTTTCTAGTCTTTGATCCACTGTCCAAATGTTCAATTTTCTCAACTACTATCAAGTATCTCAAGAACTCGAGTAGTTTCATCAAGTCAGTTTGAAGAAGGGATAGAGGGCGCTTCAAAACTTGGGAGTAGAATGCATTCAGTTTCACAACCAGTTCTTCTATGAGCTTCACAATCCCGTCGTTGAGGGCGTCAGTGAGGCTGCGCACATCATTCTTGGCTTTTTCAGAGAGCGTAAAGCTAAAGTCACCCATGTGACTCGTGGCAAATAGAACATTCCTTTGGACCACGTGACTTATGTGAGCCTTGTTCGCCTGCAACTCTAGAATCTCACTCAGTTTCCTGACTTCTTTTGGACGGCGAATAAAGCTGATTCGCGTGTAAACCCCCTCTTCATCCTGCTTTAAAAGTGCATCAATTAATGTCTTTGTCTTAGGAAGATCTATACCAGTGATCGCATCCAGTTTGTTCCGGGTTTGCACCAGAAATTTTCCAATGGACCGAATTATCTTGTCATCAGCTTTATCAATGTCCACTTTCGTTGCGATGAGGGCAATAGAATCCTTGTACTTTTCCATATCTGTAATGAAATTAGTCACGTGTTTGAGAGCGAGGGGGAAGTCCTTCCGATCCCCACCCTTCAATAGAGAGGTATGATTGACTGTAAGAATTATTTTGACTCTCCGAGCTCCGTCCGCAGCTTTCTTGGTGAAGTAAGCATTCACAATTTCCATTTGAGTACTGCGGGTGTCACTAAATCCCGGACAGTCATAAAAGGCAGTATTTGTTACTGGGTCAAAAAGAAATTCAGGAAAGATTGTTTTAGACACGATGGTGGAGTCGCTAATTTTTTTGTAGGCGTCTCTGATGGTAATACTAACATCGTCCTCGTCCTCTGTAAACGCTTCTAGGAGGCTATTGTCACCGGCTATAAAGTGCGTAAGGGTGGACTTCCCTGCACTTGTATTCCCCACCACGAGGACTGTCTGGTCATGCGTGTTTACTTCAAAAACCTTTTCTCCTTCGTCCAGCAAAGTCATGGTCTCTGCCACTCCACTATTTTCAACCTTGTGTTCCCCTTTTCAACAAATAAAAATACACAAGAGAAATTGAATAAATTTCATTGCTATTATTCGGACTCGTGCTAGTTGCACCTTGCACCCCGCATAACTCGTACCGTGTATAACTCGTACCCGAGTGATATCATAAAGTAATAATTTGGGGTCACAGCGGTTTTAAGAAACCCTAAACGATATTTTCATTTTACAAAGCATATTCATACATATCGTCTGTGAAGAACCAAAGTGACTAAATGACCTATATCCATCTTTAGCTAAAAACAATATCCACTGTCTACAAAAAATATTGAGTCTTGAAAGCAATTAAATAGAACATTTTGCAATTTTCAAAAACATGCAAATCGAACATTTGACACTTTTCAAAAACATGTGAATAGAACATTTTACAATATTCAAAAACTCGTAAATAACATTTTAAGCATGTTTCTCATTTTGTTTTTTTGGGATAGCTCATTTTAAGTCTAAGTTAATTTGGAAATGGGTCATTTTGGTTTGGTCCTTCACAGACGATATGAATCTTGTAGAAATTTTAGGGAAAAGCTTAAGACTAGGTTATGCAGAACTTAAGAATACATTTTGCATGTAAAAAACGTCAATTTAGAACAACAGACAATTAATATGTGGTTAAATAAAATTGGATGATTCGTAAGTAAAGTTGTATAATTCTTATAACTTACCAGTGCTTTTAGTGTCGCTACTGTCGCTGTTACTCCCCTCCATGTCGCCGTTTATTTCTCTTGCCATTCTCACTAGTCAGATGATCTGTTAATAAGACCATACATAGAATTTAGACTGCTCTGGGTCTGTTAATTTGACATTTTAGGTTTAGCGGGAAATTAAAATTTTTAGTATTCCCCTATTTCTACCTATCTTGATTTCATGATTTGATTGACTTTTGAGTTACTCTACGGAATAACGTATACAATACATCATTTTGAAGCCCTTGAAATATAAAAACTAAAAAATTCCTTTAAAATTGAAAATTATTTCATCTATTTTTTAAATTGCAATTAACTTTAAATTTGAAATTTTTAAATGGAACTTTGAAAATTTTTGCGTCAATGTTAACTTACGTTAATGTTACTTGAATTTAAAGTATTTTTTTTGTATTAAGTTTACGTGAGAAAAGTTTACATAAGATGTGATGACAAATTCAACTAAATCAAACTAGCTAATGTTACTGTTAAGGCTGCCGATAATTAATAATACCGCTACTGAAGAAGCAAAATTGCCAATTTGCAATTGGATGTACGCTAAAAGCAAACTTGTAGATCTGTCTTTTTTGAATGGATTGAACTGTGATTTTTCTTCGGTGAAATAAACAAATAGTAAATTTTTTATTGCTTACTGTGCTTAAAACCCAAATATTTAACACTATTTAAATATAAAATGAAAATGAAGACAAGTTTGCTTTAATAGCGATTACTGAAGAATGACAATTTTTCTATTATTGAGATTTGGAAATGGAGCGCTTTAAAAGCAAAGATAAATTAAAATGTGTGAGCAATATAAAATACAAAAACAGTTCACCTTTAATGCCACTCAGATCTTCAGCTTGAAATAAATATTCCGTAGACAGTTCCGTCCTTACTTTTAAGTAGTACCTGTAACTGTATGTAGTTAGACAGGACGCTGTTTTAGTTTTAGAGCACAGAGATATCTGATTTGATGCTTGTAAAATTGAAAATTGTGTATTTAAAACTCGGGAAGTATTTAATTAACACTAATTATTGAAAACTCGTCGATTTGATAAGTAAACTAATCAATTATGTCTAGGTCACGGGGGTGAAATGATGCAAAAGTGATGATCTGGCAAAAGCAGCATGCTCTTGTAGAGCTAAATACAAAGCGTAGTGTTGTGCAGAATACAGGGGAACAGTTACAACGCAAGAGACAAGGACAGCAAAAAATCTTGTTACTGACTGAGATGTGGATTGAATGCAAAAGTAAATTTGATAACAGAGACACAGAATCTACATGCGGTTTAGTCTTCTTTGATACATATCGAATTATAGAAATCCAATGCTTGATAATTTCGTTGAACTATCTTATTTCTTGAGTAATCAGTTTTAATGGCTTCAAGGAATTAAATCCTGCGTCTGTTCAGGCCATACATTGGCACCAGTAAAGAGTTTTACTATTTATCGTCGGTTGTCTTGGTCGTCGTCCTTGAAACATTTCCATTTACATACATATTAACATCATTTCATACTTGCTTTAGCACGGGAAATATTTTCACCATTTATTAATTATTAGCTTCCTTGCACCGCACCAAATGGAACTTTATAGATATCTAGTGTTGTACGTACTTGTACGTGAAGACCCAAATTTCTTTTTAACTAAAATATCATATTGCATACTACCAACTAAAAAATTAAAATATCATGAACCTTAAATCAATAAACGATACATACAATTGTTGCACTTTTCAAAACCATCACGGGATAGATGTCTACGATTATTATTATAGTCCGCGATTTTACCCTAGCTTTCCCGCACTCGATTAATGCGGAGGGTCTCTAAGTGTACGCAGGGATATGAACCTCGAATTATAATAGTACGCGAGGAGTACAATTAAAGAAAATACGGTAGCTCTTTCCTGAAAACTTGTGTATAGAACACTTTGCAATTTTTAAGAACTTGTAAATAAAATATTAGCATATAATATTACAGAGCCATGCAAAAACAAACCTTTTTCGCCTTTGAAAAACATCAAAATTGAACATTCTTAATTCTAAAAAATTCTTAAACAGTTTTACATTTTTAATATAATTATCGCACACATATAAACTGTTAGGAGTCGTCCATAAATGATATCATGAGTAGGGTCAATGAGTTTACTTGGATATTAATGCCATCCCATGTAAAAGATATAGCTATTCAAACATGACACGTGTTGTTGATTTTCCCAGCTTCAAATTCACTTGTTATTTTATATACTTTCGTCGTTTGTAGACATACTAATATAAATATATTGATTGCTTTTAATTTGCCCATATGGACCACGTTTAATTGGCTTTTACAATACAATAATAATTCTGTCAGTAACACATAATTAAAAGTAATGCATAATCAAACAATGCATTCTACTTAAAATTTCTGTTACCTCAGTAGATACATCGGTTAAGAAAACTCAGCAGCAGTGTCTGCTTTGTTTAGTAGATTACTCTTTTACAGAATTAACAGATTTCCCTACACTCGGAGAAATAAAAGTCAAAAGACTAATTTGTTGAAGTTAGTAGATCTGCTGCTAAAATTTTCTAACAGATAATCTGCCAACATTTTTTCTTAGCGTGTATATAAGCTTGACGTACTGTTACAAAACAAAACGCCTATTTACTAAAATGAAAATCAAATTAGTCGAAGCCAGATGAGATGAAAAAATTAACTTTCCGAAGAAAGAGCGTTTGCAAATCAAACATAGTTTTAATAACACTTGAAAGAATTTGGATTTAAAGTTAAACATAATGTCAAATGAATGATAATACAAGTACGAGTCAGGGAATGTTGTGAATTATATACGGGCTTTATTGACTTAGGGCTTAAGAAGCGACTTGTAGACTACAATATTATTATGGAATGTCTCGTTCATATGTATAGAAATATCGATATCAAATGTGTTTAATTGAATACATTTCACGTTACACTTGTAATAATATTAGCGTATGGATAGATAAAATTAATGTTTTGGGAAAACCAGGAAAATACTGATAAAAAAACCCAAAAAAGAGTGAATCCATAAGATCAGTTGCATAGGGACAAATTTAGGAGTTTGGTGCCACAACGTAAAGTTTCAAATCGCATTCAACTATAGTCACATGGACATTTGTTTCATTTCCTCGTTGGTGTTCAAGTAATTAATGTGGAAGTTGTTGTAAATACAAATACGGGAGGCGGACCATTGGCAGATGAAGTTGTGACAGTTCAAAAACTAAAAGAAGGCGTCACAGTTGCATCAACTGTGTAGTAATTTTCCAGTTTGAGTGCCGGATTCTCCTCCCCCTCACTCACATAGGACCCTTCCCCAACAAGTTCCAAATCACATTGGAACATGTGAGACAAGCGCATCAGATTGCTGAACCCCCGTTTGGGATCTGCTGGCATCAGTTTGATCTTCCACATTGCGAATGGACTGAGGATGATATTCCCCTCCGAGATTTTGGTGTAGGTCTCGTTCCGCGTCACTGGCGTCCCGTCAGCCTTATCAAGAAAACTGAAGCTAAATGAGATTTTCTTGCTTTCAATCACAAAGAATTGATCCCGATACTTATAGTATGAGTTTCCCATGTGCGTCATTTTGATGTTGAAGTGTTCAAGTTCTTTCCTAAGCTCTATGGGTGTCATCCGCTGTCCCGCGTCTGCCCCGCCTTCTTGACCTTGACCTACTTGAGTCAGCCGCAGACCAATCTTGTTGAATTTGACGGCGTCGTGAGAATGAGGCGCTTTTGAAATATCCACTTTGAGTACAATTTTTTGTCCCCCCAAAAGCTTCCGGGTCAAAGAGCCAAACTCGGCGTAATTCCACACGTAGAACGGCTGGGTTGAAGTTAAGTGGATGAACTTGGAGGTGTGGATATAGCTGTGAATCTCTTTGTGCGTACTTTTGTCCTCGCGAACTCTGTCGCGGATTTTGTCAATTTTACTGGACACGGTTTCTATGAGAGCGCAGATGGTGTCCACATTGTGATCGGCATTATTATGGGAAGTGTCAGTTTTTGCAATTTGATTTTGAATCACCACCTCAGGAATTTGTAAATCAGCCAGATAAAATTCCGCAAACGGGAAGGCCCACATTTTGAGAGAATTAAGAATGAGTTCATATTGGCCAAGAATTAAATTTGCTTGAATTTGCGTGTCTAGCCGTTTAATGGCCTCATCCAACAGTGGGTCAGCTGAGCTTCTCTGACTTTGAAATTGGGCTGAATTAATTTCCGCAATATAATTGGCGAGTTTGGATTCCTGCTGAAACTGTTGGATCCGCTCGTAGACTTTGATGAGCGTTGTGAAGGCCTCTTCTAATTTTTCAAAGGCACGCGCCATGTCCCCTTCAATTTTAAAGCCTTGTGTGAATTGTTCCTTCATAAGATTCTTTAAATCCTGGAGTTTTTGAGTCACCTCCCATTTTGTGACGTCCAATCCTGTGACAGATGAGACTTCCAGGGTGTCACTGATTTTTCCTAAATCTTCCTGCATACTGCTGAGCATGGAGCCCATAACCGTTTCAACGTTTTTTTGAAAGTGGTTCAGTTTTTTGGATTTTTCTTTGTTCTCTCCAATGGCGGCTGAGACTTCGTCGATGTGATTTTGATTATTTTGCAATTTTGTGTAGAGTTCCGCCCCACTTACTAATAATTGATTGAGGTTTTGAATGGTGGCAAGTTTTTTTAATTGAGCTCTTTTGGATTGCAGTTTGGTTTGTTTTGCTTCATCTTCTTCGTCTTCAAAATCTACAATTTTCCCAACTTTGTCTAAATATTCTTCGCTATCCAAATCCTCCTCCAAAATGAACTCGACTTCTGCCTTTTTCATGCTGATAAAACTTGCAATGTCAGAATTTGATCCAGCTCCAGAAAAGTTTGAATTTTCAGAGGGAGCAAGACTTTTACTTTTCGAGATTTCGTTTAATTTAGTGTCTACTTCTTTCCTAATTAGCGACACCTTCTCGCTCATCTGCCATTATATTAAAAATAAAAACAGTCAAATTTTTTTTAGACAGTAAATTTCAGTTTTAAAATCGAGAGTAATTAAATAGCTTGATTGATTTATTTGCTTTGTAGGTACCTTTGTAAATTCATTTTTGTCTAACGAATGTGATGTAGCTGTGAGTTGAACGAGAAAATCCTGAAGCCAAATGTTTGTCCGCTCAGAAATATCAGAATTGACTGCCTTCACTACAGATGGGATGTCAATTTGGGTCACATGTGTCTGCCCGGACGTTGCCGCTGACGCAATAGCTTCGCCCGCGAAAGCAGCAACTCCGATCCCTGCCCCCACTACCGTTCCAACACCTGGAACGAAATTAGCCACAGCTGCTACTACTTTAAGTCCCCCAAAAACCCCAGTGAGGATCATTTGCGTTCTTAGCTCCTCCCTCTTTCTCTCCAGCTGGCGTCCTTCAATTACGACTTGATTTTTAAGATGGTCAATTTCTACCAAGAGACTCTCCACCTTTGAATTGAGTTTGTTTTGAATCCGAGACATTTCAGGGTTTATAATTGACTCGACAAATTTTGCCGCCTCCTTCAGTTTCTCATTAATTTGGTCATTATACGCCGCCTGGGTAGTTTTTATGATTGTGAGTAACTTGGCAGAGTTTGAGTTTTCTTTGAATTTTTTGAGTCCTTCCTGCGCAAGGGCGAGGTAGGCGTCTATGTCAATAATCAGATTGGGCTCATAGTTGAGCGTGAGACGATTAAATCTACTGAGTGCGGCGGTGTACAGTGACATTAATAAAACTCTCTCCTCGTCCTTATTGGTTTTATGGACGCCCTCTATTTTCCTGGTTTGGAGTTCACTTAATTTTTGGAATATTTTGTCCATGTACATTTTGTAAAAAGGGGCAAAATTGACGTTGACCCGCCCCTTGAGCCCCCTGTACTCACTCTCCAAGGCTTCAAATTCGTTAATAACCATGACTAGTCAGCTGGACATTGTCTTGATTTCCTCGTTAGTATTCAAGTAATTGTGGAAGTTGTGAATACATTTTGTTAAAAATGGATTTGTCGACGATTGGATTCCCAAGTTACGATACAAAATCAGTTGTTGTCGTACTACATCATTTGCCCACATGGGAGGATTTGTTGTTTTTTTGTTGGTTGGAGGGGTGTTTCCGTCCAGGCCGCCTGGATTATTTGGAACAAACCGCGTTTCCAAAACGGATTTCCCTTCTGTTGTATGAAACCGCACTTTGGTTTTCATACCATTGGAACCCCCTTTCCCTCCACGACCCCCGACCCCACCCTCTCCTCCCTCTCCAACCAGAGTCTCTATCACGATATTCTTGCTAATTAGGCCACTATTAACAGATGGGATTAGCATTATGGAACCCCCAGAACCACCCGCCCCACCCATCCCGCCCTTACCCCCGTTTTTCCCGGCCGTCCCCTTAGTTCCTGTAAACCAGTAGTCAACGGAGTCGTGTACGTTTGGGGTTAACCCATACACGAGTGGTGCCACTATTGGCGTTAACGACCCCGATAACAGACTAAGATGTGTCAACTTGTTTAACCTTGGATTGGATAATTCCTTACTACTTTCATCCCATGTGTAGTCACCTGGTGAAATAGTTACGGCCTCGTCGTTGAGAGGGTCCCCTTTGTACTTGATTCCATCCACGTCCACATCCCTCCCATTGTCCCCATCCCTCCCATCCCCACCGTCCTGCCCCCTGCCGCCATCCCCTCCACGTGACGTTATTTTTAAAGTCCCACCAAATATATTCTGAGAAATCCCAAGGAAGCTCCCCCCGTTTTCACCAGGACTCCCTTCTGCCCCCGACTTCCCCTCCCCATTTTCAGTCTGGCCAGGGGTGTTGCTACCATTATACCTATAACTATTACCATGCGTTCCGTCTAATTGAATTTTCAGGTCTCCGTCTATAATCCAATTCGGGGAAATAATTGTCAATTGAGTGAGACCTCCAGCTTCGTGTAAGTTTGTGTCAATGTGGACAGTGTGGAGGGCGGATACGAGGAGGTGAGTGTGGCCTTTTTTAAGAGGTAAGCAAGCGTCGACGACATCACTCAGAGATACAAAGATACCCTCAGCAACTGCTCCATTAAAATCACCCCTGGATTCGTAGCGTACGGCTTGACCGAATTTCGAATTTTTTGATATTGTGTCTTCCAGACTTTGAACAAATTCAAGTAATGGCAACAGCCAATCTTTGGGCGAAGCTCTCGACTTGGTGGACCAACCTTCTCTCAAGCGATCAAGAGTTTTTCCCTGTGATTTTGCACTCTCAATAAGTTTCTGGTATGTCTCTTCACTATTTGGAATCTGACTTGTGAATTTTTTCAAAATATAGCTGAAAAATCCGGCCACATTGTTTTCCGCTCTTTCGTAATCTGCAAAATTTAAAACCCCTTTAAAATGTGCAAGTTGATCGTCCGTCCAAGTTTTAAAATTTGAATTTTCTCCTCGTTCAAATGTTTCCGCCAAGTCTGACACTAATTGCGCTTTGATGGCTTGGAAAATTACTCCAATTTGAGCGTCGATTTGCTGAGTGACCCCTTGGAAAGTTGTATATTTGAGGTTCGGAATAAATGCCTGGAAATGAGCGCGGCATGTGGATAGGTGAGTTTTGGTTGAGGGGGAGGAGCTTGTACTATATGTCTCCAGTAAATCAAGAATTGAGCCCACCTCCATTAGGAATTCCATGTGAGAGCTTGACAGTAGGGAAGAGTCAATTCTGTCCAAAATTTTAATTAAACCCGCCCAAAATTCATTCGAGCTCTTATTGGTACTGTCAATCTGCTGAATAAGGTCTAACTCGTCCAGAAGCGAATTGAATTTCTCTAAATTTTTGAAATTCGAATCAAAGTAATTTTCAAGGATAGAACTCACTTCGTCCATGATTGAAATTGTGTCCGTTTTAAGGCTATTGCTTAGATTGACCAAGAGAGTGCTGGTCAGTATTACAAAATTGTGCAAAGGGGCCGTCCAACGAGTAGGTTGCGTCGGGCGCGATCCTGGGGTACTGTACTGAATTAAAAAATCCAAATAATCCGCATTTTTAAAAATAGCCTTCATTTTTGGAGTTGACTCAACGGAAAAATTTGAAATATTGCTCAAAAATCCCGCCAAATAGTCTCTAGCCTTTGATCCTTGGTCCAAATGCTCAATTTTTTGAATTCCTGCCAAGTATTTTAAAAATTCGAGTAACTGTGCTAAGTCAGCTTGAAGGTTGGATAGAGGGCGCTTTAAAATTTCGGAGTAGAATGCATTAAGTTCCACAACAATGTTTTCCATGAGAACCACAATCCCGTCATTGAGGGCATCAGTGAGGCTGCGCAGATCATTCTTGGCTTTTTCAGACAGCGCAAAGCTAAAGTCGCCCACGTGACTCGTCACGAAGCTGATATTCTCATGGACTCGTTGACTCATGTGAGCCTTGTTCTCCTGCACCGCAGGGATCTCACTCAGTTTCCCGACTTCTTTTGGACGGCGAAAAAAGCTGATTCGCGTGTAGACCCCCTCTTCATCCTTCTTTAAAAGCGCATCAATTAATGTCTGTGTCTTCGAAAGATTTATGTCAGTGATCGCATCGAGATTGTCCCGGGTTTGCACCAGAAATTTTCCAATAGACCGAATTATCTTGTCATCAGCCTTATCAATGTCCACCTTGGTGGCGATGAGGGCGATGGAGTCCTTGTACTTGTCCATATCTGTAATGAAATTAGTCACGTGTTTGAGGGCAAGGGGGAAGTCCTTCCGATCCCCACCCTTCAATAGAGAGGTATGATTGACTGTGAGAAGAATTTTGACTCCCCGAGCGCCGTCCGCCACCTTCTTGGTGAAGTAAGCATTAACAATTTCAATTTGAGTACTGCGGGTGTCACTAAATCCTGGGCAGTCATAAAAGGCAATATTTGTTACTGGGTCAAAAAGAAATTCGGGAAAGATTGTTTTGGACACGATGGTTGAGTCGCTAATTTTTTTGTAGGCGTCTCTGATGGTAATAATAACCTCATCCTCGTCCTCTGTAAATGCTTCTAGGAGGCTATTGTCGCCGGCTATAAAATGCGTAAGGGTGGACTTCCCCGCACCTGTATTCCCCACCACGAGGATTGTCTGGTCATGCGTGTTCACTTCAAAAGTCTTTTCTCCTTCGTCCAGCAAAGTCATGGTCTCACCCACTCCACTATTTTCAACCTCGTGTGTCCCTTTTCAACAAATAAAAAATATACAAGAGAAATTAAATGAATTGTATAGCGATTATTTGTACCCGGGCTATAGTTGCATCCTATATAACTCGTACCCTGTATAACTTGTACCCGAGTAATATTAGTGAATATTAATTTGGGGCCACAACGGTTTCAAGACACCGTATACAATATTTTGAATAGAAAACGCTTTTGGATATACATATTTTATATGAAGAACCAAAATTACCCATGTCCATTTTTAACTAAAAACAATATCCACTATCTACAAAAATATTGTGAAATGTCTTGAGAGCATTTAAATAGAGAATTTTCCACTTTCAAAAAATATGTAAATAGAACATTTTGAACATTTCATAAATATGCAAATAGAACATTTTACACTTTTCAAAAACATGCAAAAATAGAACATTTTACACTTTTCAAAAACATGCAAAAATAGAACATTTTACACTTTTCAAAAACATGCAAAAATAGAACATTTTACACAATTCAAAAACATGTAAATAGAACAGTTTGAACATTTCAAAAATTTTCAAATTAGAAAATTTTACACTTTTCAAAAACATGCAAATAGAACATTTCGAACTTTTCAAAAACATGCAAATAGAACATTTTACGGATGTTTTGCATTTTGTTTCTATGACATAGCTCATTTTGACTCTAAAATTGAATATGAGTCATTTTGGTTCTTCACATACGATATGTATGATAAATCTTTAGTTTCATTCAGCTTTTTCAGTTTTTTTAGACGCCAGTTGAGATTAGCTTTTGGCTTCCACCTATTTTATTGACAAAATCTTTTCTTATTTTCAGAAGGCCTAATAAATATTTTTTACTTTTCTCTTGTAAATATTTTGGTGGAATCTGGTGGTTACGTTAGGTATAATTATTGCTATTTAGGTACTTCATATTTTTAATAGTTGTTTTATTGTATATACATTTAAGAATAAATTTTCCATGTAAACAAAGTCACTTTTGAACAAAATACATTTCATAATATTATGTAATAAAAAAAAAATTGCATAATTCGTAAGTAAAACAGCTGTAATGGTTTTAACTTACCAGTGCTTTCAGTGTCGCTACTGTCGCTGTTACTCCCCTCATTGTCGCCGTTTATTTCTCTTGCCATTCTCGGGTGATCTGTTAATAAAACCATAAATAGAATTTAGGCTACTTTTTAATGTTAAACCCACTTTAGTCAGTCCAATTTAGAATGTTTTTGTTTACATATAATTACATAGATTTTAGGCTTGGAAATGTGTCGTATAACTGACTTATAAAAGTACAGCGCGATCTGCTAATGTGACTGTCTCAATAACTGGAGAGTAATGTAAAACTAATGAAGATGCCAAAGTTTTGTGCTTGTATAATGTGTGATGACTACTGGAGGATCTTTTAAAACGTGTGAGTGAGTGATCATCATACATAATTTTATTCAAAAGTAGTTGCGAAGATTACCGAGTTCAAATCATTAGATGGGGAATGGGGTGAACTGTCTGCGCGTGGCTATACTTAGGCATGTGAAGAAGATTATATTTTACCTTGATTTTTTACATATTATTTTTTTTAGTTTTGTTACGTTACTCAAACAAGATACTTGCCCTATACCTGCTCTGGGTCTGTTACTGGTACATTGTTCAAAAGAAATTATAAATTCATAGAACCAACAAAACAAGTTCATTAAATATTGTCAGAACCTCAGAACTGCTACATATTTAATTAGGTAGAAACTGCAAGGTAATTGAAGGATTCGCTCTCCTGAAAAAAAAGCTGTTTTATCATCTTTTGAATAATAATGCATTAGGAAATCAGGATGCGGTGAAGATTCATAAAATAGCGAAAAAAAGGCTCGAAATGACTTGTCCATTTTCATTTATGTGGCTTTAATATTACTACGAGTGGAATGATATGATTTATTTATAATTTTTTAGTGGAATAAGAAATACGTAAATAAAATTTTAAACAGGGCCGGACGAAGGAATTGCTTTTAGGCAGGAATTTGTTTCCACACAAAAACTACTATTTTAATTTTATTTGCTGGTTTTCTTTAGTAAAGCAAAATTTTGTATTTACATGTTTCAGAAAAGTGCAAAATGTTCTTTTTACTTGATTCAGAAAAGTGCAAAATGCTCTATTTACATTTTTTGAGAAAAGAGTTAAATATTTTATTTCCATGTTTTTAAAATTTGTAAAACAAAATTATTTTCATGTTTTTAAAAGTCAAAATATTCTTTTTACATATTTTTGGAAACTCCAAAATGTTCAATTTACATGTATTTTAAAAATTTAGACAGCGGGGGCTGCCTGCGCTGGCCACATTATCCGGCCCTGATTATAAACGACATGTGAGATATGAAGAGACTGAAAGAGACATTTTTTGACGACGAAGTAAATGAAGCACAAAAGCAACAATTATTTAATTAATTAGTTAGTGTCTATGAATTTGGATTTAATTTTGTAAATAGTTTAATACTCACTCTAATTCTTTCTCTCGTAAAACGTTTTTTAAATGATCGTTAGCTCAAAATAATTATCATACCGTAAAGCTCCAAGTAAAAGCCCCAGGCTTCAATTTAAAACACGACCCTTTATCCCTGGCCCCTGGTTAAAAATTAATATTAAGCTTGTATTATATAGAGACACACGGCTTTTATTTAAAACACGAATTTTGAGCTGAAAAAAATAGCATTACCTCTTATGGTGGAGACCAAACTTGTGTTGTAATTGGTATAGAGCCGCCACCCCTGGCCCCTTTCTTAGAGACACGGTCTCAATTATTTGAGACCTGGCTACTATTTGGAGTTTTACGGTATATATATGCAGTGCCTTATTACTTGTAATATCTGCAGCATTTTGCACAATGTAACAGACAATGTACATGACACAGACAAGGTACAAGGTACAAGGTACAACAATGTCATAGACAGCACAGGTGGTATGTAGAAGGAAGCAAGGAAGATAATGAATGCAAGTAGGTAGCTGATTACTTGCAAAACTTGTCTAAAATTTTCCCATTTATGTGGCTCGTGATGCCAGTGTGGACTGGGTAATAAAATTATAGAAGAGGCAAGACATCAAGATAAATTATCCGATGAAGAATAAATCAATGAAGGATAAGCAATAATAATGTTGCTAGTCTGTGAAATTGGGTTTATTTTTCCAAATTATTTACATTAAAATAAATTAATAAATGCAAAAACTCTGAAGAGGACTATTAATCATTATCTGTGAGCCGTGCACATCCTTGCAAATGTAATAATCTCATTAGGAAAATGTTTTTTAAACTATCGTTATAATTACTACGTGTAATTATTATTACTGTTTCCATTCTATTCATTCTGTTTATCGTGTACAACGCTATCAACATTCTTTTGCTCAATTTCAAAGACGTATTTTATCAACTGGACAACCCCCCTAAAACTAAAACAGCAGTCACATTACATTACATTTACTTACCTTATTCAATATCGTAGAACGCCCTGTCGGTCTGTCGTCTGTAGGGTTCAAATGCAGAGATATAATATAATGAATAATGACTAATGAGGTTTGCACTTAATTACACATTATTGGGATTTCTTCATCTCATTCTTCTCCAGCTGGTTTCATTCGGTATGCATTCGGCTTTTAGTCACACTAGGTCTTCTGCTGTGCAGCTCTTGAACTACTATGGAAGTAAATTAGATTTTGAGCAATTTGCGGAAAGAAGGAATCGTCCACTCCACAGGCCGGTAAGTGATGGCCATTTCGGTAAGTGATGGCCAGGCCGGTAACTGATGTCCAAAAAATTTTTTTTTAATTTGAAGTGAAATGAATATAAATCGACGATAAATGAATAAATCTACCGCAAAACAGTGTTTCATGTCGTGGAACCTGAAGTAACGCTGAACCAGGCTCCTGAAGCTGCCTGAAAACGGATAGGTTATATTTTATATAACCTAACCTGAACCGGAAGAACTGACTGGAAACTGTCCCGAGTCGTATGAAAGTTCTTCTGACTTCTGGAATTTACTGGTTTTGGCAGAAGTGGGAAACGTTCCGCTTTTCTCCATCGAAGACATTGAGAGCGTTGGAAAATCATGATTTGGAAAACAAGCATCGATCACAGTTCAGTCCCATGTCATTTGAAGATTCGGACGTGTTTGTTCTTTTTTATGGCTTTGCTGTATTTGTTGGAGTGTCGCTAGTTGTGTTTTTGAGCGAAGTCACGTATGTGTCAAAAGTGTTAGAATCGTTGATGGGGTCCTGATTACTTTGAGGAGTTTGTCTGATCAGATTTACCGGGTCGGTGGTCGTTTCAAGACTTCTGCCCAGACTGTGTTAGAATATATCTTGGGATATTTTCTAGTTATTTTTACGCGAAATTAGGAGTTTAATGATTAAAACTGTCTCTGTAAACTGTAAACTTAGTCGTTAGCATTTACGTGTGTCAAATTATTTCTGCTTGCGAAGTAACCTAAATCGAATCCAAAATCTGAGCTGAAGAATTTGAAAAAAAAACATTTAGCAGTACCACGTATTAAACATCTGGTAGTAATAGTAATAAACTTATTTGTTACTTTTTTAGGTACTATATAATAGGTTCTACATCTACAATCTTGTAGCTATATAGTGATTGGAATTGGATTAACTGCAGGAATTTGTAATGGAAAATGATATTTTTAAACTGTAGCCTTAGTGTATACTTACTTTATTGCATGTTAGTATATAATTATTATACTTAAACTTTCAGAATCATAATTGTATTGTTATTAATGTAATAAATGGACCGTGGGGCAAGTCCCTATAAGTTCTCTAGCAATTAAAAGGTAAAAAAAGTACTTACACTTTCTTGACCTTTCTTGTGAAAATCACTGTTTAAATTGAACCATGAAATGTTGCTGTAGTTACTTAGTAGTTACTTAGTAGAATATTTTAGAAAATTTTCAAATATTTTAATAATTAATTTGTGGACGTTTTCTGTTTTGTCTCAAAATCAGTAACTTAACATTGAGTCAAAAGTTGTTGAGATAAAACTTTAATCGCTTTGTGTGAAACCAAATTTTTGTTTAACTTTTAAATATTTTCTTGCATAAAACAACTTACGCAATTGCCATCTACAAAACTACAAACTATGAGCACACTCAAAAGCAAAATATCAGAAATTCATTTTTTAAGTGGACTTATCCCATTTTGATAAAGAAAATACAGAATTGTTAATAATTTTTAATATATGGCTATTTTAAATAATTGTTAACGTAAAATAGTTATTTACTGATAAATAATAAATCAATAAATATTTATGGCCTAAAAAAAGCTGTTCGATTTTGTTACGATTATTATATGTATAGCTTTATAAATGGAAAATCTAATAAGCCTCATATATTCATATAGTTTTGACTGGATATAAGTAATTGATCCATATTTTCTCACAGTTAGTTGCACCATTATTCATAACAACATAACAACGATAACAACATTTATGCACTTTGCCCTCACCCTGTGATGGGTGGGCTATATTTATTTAGGCTGGTCGTGAATTCGTGAGTTGCATAATACCATAGCGCAACCCCTTTCTTTTGCTATTACAAATATAAGCCATAATATTTATTATGTAATGATAAACTAGAGTTGGGTTAAATAATTTAATTCGTTAATATTCGTCAATTACGTAGCTCTATATAAACATTGCATGCTGAATAATAATTTAATTATAATTTTAATCTTTAGCTTAATCCATCTCGATAATATTATGCTTACCCATTAAACCTATTTACATAATTTATTTGTTCAACATTTATTCCAAAAATTGGTTTTGCGTTTTCTTCTTGTTTCCGGCTTTGTAAATGTTTTTTGTTAAAGCAGCTCTTCGTTCAAGAAAACTTTGCTTTATACTCTACATTATATACTATAAAATATGTAAATATATATATCTCATAATATGTACCATACATACATGAACTAAATTTGTAAATAAATTCCTCGTGAACATAACCGTCCGTATTAACAGAGTGCTTCCAATCTTCAAAACTTTGTTTAGTGCTAGTGAATAAAATATACTTAATAAAAATAAACGTTGTATTTTTAGATCCCGTACTGGGGTAATGCAAATATGAATTAAATTAATTTAAATTAAATGCAATGAACAGCTAAAGTTTTTGAGTTTTAGCATTTAAATGTTTAAATGTTTGCTAAAAGCTTGTTCTAAAAGCTTTGCTACTGTCCTCTCTAATGTACTCTCACGAGGAAATGGTCACAACTTATAGGTTCAAATTTCCATCTCGTATTTTTATTTGAAAAAAGATTGTCAAAAAATTATAATGACTCAAGAACTTGTGTAAATAATAGTCAATACCTATTTAAATGTTGTCTTTGTAGGACAATAGAAAGTAACACTTCGGTACCTAAAATTTAAAAGCTAAATACAGCGAACAATTTAGCTTCAGTCTGGTAATAGTTATATTACATAAAATTATATGCTCTTAAGTAATGTGAGGAGCGCAATTTATTAGTTCCACACTACAAAGTCAATAAAATACTTATAGCACATGTTGGAGTCTGTCCTTTGTCTGTAATATTGCCATAATATGTCATCACTGCTAACTCTATTATATTTAAGCATCGTAGCTGCGTACATTCTGAGCGCGATCTAACACCAAAATGATTATTGATTATTACATCTTAAATAGTTTTTACCGTATTTAATGTGACATCAAAACTACAAGACAGGTACTTTGTCTTCTTTAGAGATAGCAGAGTGCATGTAGCAAAACAATTCCAGCATCATGAGTAATTTCGTCACTATTACCAATCTTATTTTTCTAATAGCTTTAAAATCCTACATTTCACTTTTGTTACGCAATTGTTTTAAATGACCCGGCATCCTTTCTAGACATCAAGTCAATAGTTGAGAGCCCACCCATGAAAAACTGTTTCATCCAGATGTTCGCTGAAAGCGACATAATCAACTTCGCTGGATTAATAACAACACCGAAGATTGTATTCATCTACAGTGGTTACATTCAACAAATTGATGGAAACATATCAATGGGTTACCCTCCGATATTTAAAATTCGTGGAGGCTCTAGTCAATGCTACTTTTTCATAATGGTGCAAGGAAATTGTCTTACATTTAATGTTAATATACACCACCGGCTTAGGAAAGCTGAATTATTTGCAAAGATTTTATCAGCCTTTAACAGGAAGCCGATTAAAATGTACCCAATGTTTTTTACTCTCATTAAGAGTGACAACTGTCTTGAACGCGAAGTATCTCTCATCGCACAGGTCGCTTTTCGAAGACAAGTAAAAGTTAATATTTTGCAACTCCCCATCGTAACTCTCATAACATTCACATCAGTTTTGAAACAACGAGGTTTGTTGCTACATCGCTTTTCCCGGATTCAGATCGATCCATCAAATGTGTTGCCCTCATACTCGTTTGTGAATAGTAAGCATTCTAATTACCAGAGTGGTGACCACTATGATAATCAGATCACTGTCCCATTATCAGGCCAAGATTGGTTTAGTCATGCCTTCAAAGAGTACAAAGCATTTATCAGTAATAACCAGGAATCTTTCTTTTGGGATCTAGATCTTCATGATAGGAGTCTGCAATCTACAAGGTTAGGCATTGCAAGAAATAAAAATATCCATTCCACTTTTCACCGAGTTAAGCCTTCCCAACTTCCAATTGCCACCTATCATTTCCTTACAATTAATCTCAATGTGACATCAGAGAAAGATCGCGATAAATTGAGTAGGTTCCTGTCAATTCAATCAAATATACCCTTTCAAAGGCTGTTAAATTCTAACAAAATCATAGCAGAATTTCATCCCGAGCTGTTCCAGTCCATCGAAGTCTCACAAGTATATCCAACAGGGATGTCAAAGTTGTTCAAGTTCATCACGTCAAACAATGTAACAAGAAATCAAACATCTTTCGATATTTTTTTAAATCCTCTCGATTCCTCGGTGTGGTATTTTCTTGTAGGAGCTACGTTTCTTATTGCAATTTCTGTGTTGCTAATTATTACGAGATTAGACCAAATCAAAGAAAACGGCCACTGCCAAATTATAAAAAGTTTTCTTTACATTTGGCTCAGAGTATTGGCAGTACTAGCGGAGCAGTCCGGTCTCGAAGTTCTTGTATCACATGGAAAGGTAGAAACTCTCAAGCGATTTCGAGCAAAATTGGTTTTGGTTTGGTATTTTATTGGTATCATTGTATCCAACGGCTACAAAGGATGTCTCAAATCTGATTTGACTCTCGTGCATCCCTACACAACTAGTTTGACCTCAATTTCGGAACTGAGAAATTTTACGCTGTACAGAATAATTGACACGGAAGGGTGCAAAGTAGTTTATAAAGTAATACCCAAAGGAGCGCTACTTAAGGCAATTAAGGAGCGTACTTTTGACAAACTAGCCAGGGCTATATGCTTAATCAAGCCTTCACTTCTTCATGAATGCTCAGTTGCCTGGGCATTCAAAAGAGTTGAGCAAGAATTAATTTGCGAAAGAAAATTTGGGCATGGGATACTTATTAACCCAATTAGGTATGTTTGCATTACAGATTTAGAAGATGTTGTAAGAAAAATATATTTAAACGGTGATCTGAGAGCTGCATTTATTTTTCAAGTGGATGAAATTGGGATGTACTGGGAGCGATTTGAAGGTTTAATGAAACAATTTCCTAGCCTACAATTCGCTCATAACTTTAGAGAGAAGGATGAATACCTGAGCAAGCCAGGATCTTTTGCCTTTCCGTCCGGAATGCATGCTTCCCAGCAAACACACAAATGAAAATAATAGTTGGCTAATAGTAAGATAATTGCGACTTGGCTGGGAAATGGTATGCGTTGGAAAATTGACTCATAACATTGTTGTTATTTTGATGGCCCTGCAGCAAAGTGGATTGTTGGCACAATGTTCGCGCGCACCCTTGGGCCAACTGTATTTTATAGTGCGTAAATAGTAAGTTGGGGGAAAGCAATTAGTTAGCAATGGTCCAATTAAATATAAACTTCATTCACCGATCCTTTACTTCTGCATAAAAACTAACTTTGGCCCGATAATCTTTTATTTCTGTCAAAAACAGCGTGCACGTGCTGCGTGGCGGCTTACATAAATCATTTTTTACGGTTCAGATCAGACCAGATTACGAAGTCAGTTTAGTTATAATAGAGTTGATAACACACTGTAGTGTGAAAACTGAAACTTGGAAGTTAAATATATTCTAAATTAGGTAATCATTGAATATACGTTTTACTTTTATAAATTATACTAAAGCTAAACGTTAAGATGATTTAGTTCACTGACTATCTCAAAATATTCAAAAGTTGAATTTAACGTCGAACTTGGAGACGAATGTCTCAATTTTGTTTCTACGTTGGACCTTTATTGACAGTATAATACAAAAATAAAAGTACTGATGGACAATAATATAAGATAATTGCACTACAGTGAGCGTTAAAAAAACGAATAATTACTGTTGTTATGTTGGTGGCACTGAAGCTAAAGTGCACTGTTGTCATTTTCAACGCCAGTATTAATAATTAAAATGTATTTCAAATGTAAATATTTCTAGTTCGAAAATAGTGAAGGTAGCTAAACAATATACCAACTATATAAATGTGACGTGTGCAGATAGCATTGTAATGCACAATATCCGACTTTGGCCCGATTATTATTTGTAGGTCAAAGACAGCATGCATGCTTTAAACAGTGTTACAAATTAAACTATTTAATTCAAATTTATTCATACTCCTAATGAAATTTTTAATTATATGAATAGAATCACAAACCAAATATGAGCTAGATAAAATTTAAAGATTGTGATCGCGAATTGAAATTTCGAACTTTCAAATGGGATAAGTGTGGGTGCCGTTTGCCAGTCTATGCGTTGTAGAAGTAATACTGGAGTAGTTCACTTGACATTATAGAAACCAGTTTTTCGTTTACAACAGATGCCTGGAGGACAACACTATGCAATTAATGACCATGCCTAATTTAGTTGTAGTTATGAAGAATAGTTTCATTACAAACTAATTATAAAAAGGGAATTAAATATCTATACTGAATTTGGAATATGTACCTTCAAAATGACATACAAAAAATAGTCGGATTAAAGTTGGGCCATTATCATCAATAGTTAAAATATAGTCAGCAGAAGAGGTTAGAGAAACCGTCTGCCAAGCAAGGAAAAAATGGTCGGGATTAAGTTGGCCTTGCTAACATTATAAGTTGGGGAAAAGTATGCGCTCCACACTGAGCCAACTAAATTCGGAGCGACAAAACTGCATATTTCCCAACCAATAAACGATTGCTGGACCTACTATAAAATTACTATAAATCGACTATGTGTGTTTGCTGGGTTGCCATTCTAGGGTTCCGAGTCGTATGAAAGTTCTTTTGACTTCTGGAATTTATTGGTTTTGGCAGAAGTGGGACACTTTCCGCTTTTCTCCATCGAAGACTTTGAGAGCGTTGGAAAATCCAGCTTTGGAAAACAAGCATCGGTCACAGTTCAGTCGCACGTCGTTTGAAGATTCGGACGTGTTTATTCTTTTTTATGGCTTTGTTGTATTTGTTGGAGTGTCGCTGCTTGTGTTTTTGAGCGAAATCACAAATGAGTCACGTGTTTTGATTGTTTATGGGGTCCAGACTCTCAAGAGGATTCTGTCGGATCTGATCTGCTGGCTCGGTGGTCGTTTTAAGACGGCTGCCAAGACTTAGTTGGAAAACATCTTGTCATATTTTCGGTTGTAGGACAAATTCCCCCTGGACATTTTCCCCCCGGACCTATTCCCCCCGGACTTTTTCCCCCCGGACCTATTCCCCCCGGACATTTTCCCCCCAAGCAGTAACCCCGGACATTTTCCCCCCAACCCCTTATTTAAGATACTGAAATGCTCATTATATAAAGTTATGAATTTTGAAATGTTGGCTAATAATGTATTATATTACAAATACAAATCGAAATTATACTTTATTTGTTTGCGTAGAAATATATAAAAAACTCAATTTTAACAGAAAATTAAGGCAATAGAGGTAACTAGTTTTAATCATAATACAATTCTTAAACATATTAGTTAGTAGTAAACTTACTCCAGAAACACATACTATGCTATTTTTCCAATATGACTGAAAACAATGTACATTAGTTAGGTATGCTGGCATTATATAAAATCCTTCCTTGCTAGATCGGTAAGAAAACGAAAGTATTAAAACAGTTTACCCCTTAAATCAGTTAAGTACATAGCACCTAAGCTTATTTTACATTACTAATTGAAAAAATAACTTGGTGTTGAAAAACTCAAATATAAAAATAATTAAATAACGGTCCCATCACTATTGCACGATAAATAAAAACTTTCTCTTTGGATATTGTTAACTAATTCAAAAATATACTAATAATAAAATTAAAGAATGAACCAAAAATTAATAAATACTGCACTACTGTGCAATACAAAATTCTAAAAATTAAATCTAATGGTGTGACCCACACTACGAAGGAACGTCTCGACACAGTCGACACTCATAGAATTCTTGCTATATTTCACTCTTATTTATTTACTCCTATTATTTCAATTTTAGAACACCAGTATTATATTCTCAAAATGCCTTTGTACGACCGCGTAATATTATATATCAGTATCTTAAATAAGGGTTTGGGGGGAAAATGTCCGGGGGGAATAGGTCCGGGGGGAAAATGTCCGGGGGGAATAGGTCCGGGGGGAAAAAGTCCGGGGGGAATAGGTCCGGGGGGAAAATGTCCAGGGGGAATTTGTCCGTATACCCATATTTTCTTCTTGTTTGTACGTTAAATCACGTACATATTTAATTATTAAAACTATGTAATCTTAGTCGTCAGCATGTACTTGTATCAATTAATTATTTCTGCTGGCGAAATAATTTAAATTGAAATGAAAATAAGTTATTAATGATAATGAACTTACATAAGGCACTAATAGCAGGTTCTAAAATCTTGTAGCTTCTATAGTGATTGGAATAACTCAATGAATTTGTAATAAAAAATGATATTATTAAACTGTATAGCCTCAGCTTATGTGTATAACTTTATTGTATTTTAATAAATAATTGTTATACTTACACTTTATTGACCTTTATTGTGAAATAAATCTAGGTGCAAATTAAACAATGCAATGTTGGAGTTGTGATTTTTTATTAGTTTAAATATGGTTTTGTTACAGGATTAGCTTGCCTGAAAATTTAAAATTTTTACTGTTTTATTAGCGTTTAAATTTTAAAGGAGTAATCATAGCAAGGCAGTTTGGAACGATTTTAGACAAAAAAGTGATCTAACGACTTTAATTGGACAGATGGTTGGGCAGGTTCGATGAGTAAGGAAACGGATGACGATTTGATAAGAGTTATTTATGAATTTGTCACTGTTTTGGAATGTGAAAAAAATAGAATGATTTCCAGAGAGGTTATTTGACCATAAACACAGACACAATCAAACACGAAGAATATCATGTAACTTTCAAGTTGGTTAATGGGTTTGAATTTATTTTTGTAAGCTACGTCATATTAAATGAATAATATTTGAAGACCTAATTACTAAATTCTTTTTGAGACGAGCTTTAATGTATAAATTTGTAATATCAAATAATTTTGATTACCTGCAGTAATTCACACACAATAGTATAGGCAGGTAGTATGTATAGAAGAAAAATTAAAAAAATGTTTGTAAGTAAGTACCTACCTACGTATAACAAATAAAATATATGAAGCTGAATTTACAAAACTTGTCTACGATTTGCTCAGAGTATACTGTCACTGTTAAGACCGGACTACATACTTAAAATTTTGCCAATCAAAGATAGCGTAATTAATACTTATTATTATAATAGCCTTATACAGATTGCAGGCTAAAGAACGTAAATTGCTATCGTATTATGTATTCAATATAATACCTTTACTACTATGCTACTTTATGTGTACCTACTAGTTAGCCTTGCAGTGAAAAAAAATTTAAAGCAAAGTTTTGAAACACAAATTTATATCTTATTATATAATAAATAGCAAAACGCAGAAGGCTAATAGGTATACATTGGGCATATTAGTTTGCCTATTTATAAAGCTATAATATTAGGGTGAAAAAATTAAAAATTCAACATACCTTCTTTTAGGTCATAAATATATTTCAGTTTATCAGTAAATAACAGTATTCGATTGAGGGTACTTTGACAATATATGTAGGTATGTTCATATAAAGTGTAATGTTTTAAATGTAAACAATAAATATTTACTTGTACAGGAAAGCAATCTAAACAAATAGCCATACTCAAAATTTTTTTGTTTCACCTTTTCCTTGTTTAGCTGTAGTTACTGCGTTATTTCCTGCCTGATACTTACGCAGTAAAAATATGAAGAGTTGTTTGGCCAAATGGTATAAGTTCGGTTTTGTTAATGCAATGTTGAATGCTCTATGCATATGGCAATTGCCGTACAATATGACAATTGCCGTACGTACAGTTTTTTATGCAAGAAAAATTTTAAAAGCACAAAAATAACTTGCGGACATTTGACTCCATGTCCACGACAACGGGCAATTGCCCAGAGTAGAATAAAGAGAAAAATAAGTTGCAGTTGAAAGTCATAGCGCATTTAAATGAAAGAGCTATGCGTGACATAGTGCGTTAGCACTGTATGAGAACTGAGAAAAGATTCTAAATGTATTTTTATTATGCACAACAGCGAGTAACTGACACTGAATATTACAGATATGATTTAGCTAATATTATTTTAGTTGTAGGAACACATTATTATTAGTGATAAAATTCGTCAGAGTTGAAATGAACTGCAAACGATGCAAATTGTTCGGAATAGAAGGGATTGGAGTTGTTGCTTTGTAGGTAGCATCTCCATGCAAATGTCATAATTATTATAGGTAGGTACCTACCTAAGTACCTACATACTCAAAAGTACAGACGACGAGACGAAGGCAGAAAAAATGAGACGTGACCGAAACAGTTCCGTCAGCGTTTTAGTTGCATCTATAATAATTATAAATACATAGCTCCAACTCCTACTTCTTTCTCTAACAGTAACAGTCAGTCTTAATCCCTTCGAATCGTGTGAAAAGTGTAAAGTGGCCACTTGCACTTTGCCTTCAACAAAGAATGTGAATTAATTTTTAGTATTGTATGTACCGTTACATAGAAGGAGGTTTTAAGAAAAACAGGATAGGTCACCAAAGCAAATTTTACAGCAAAAATGAATTTAATGCATAAAATGTGACGGTAAAAGGTTTATTTTATTGAACTCAATTTTTTTCTACAGGTAATGTAACTGGCACAGCGTTCTTACATAATACAGTTTCGTAAATCTAGACTGACTCTGGAATTGATTAGAAAATTTTCGAAAATTTTAATTAGGGGACTTTTTCCGTTTGCATCATAATTAACCGTCAAAATTTAACGTGGAGTCAAATCGTGGAGATGACATTTTAATCGTTTCGAATGAAACCAAACTTTTTTTTAAGTTTTAATCTTTTTCTTGTTTAAAGAAATTCCCACGGCAATTGTGTTCTACAAACTACGAAAACACTGGAAAACCAAATTTAAATCATTACTGTAGGTTCTAGGTGGACTTAACTTCTCATAAATCTCATAAATTAACATAAAACTCGCGCTGGATCACGGTAACGGAGATTGTTTCTATTTTTGGTAAAATGTCGCTATCGTTTTTTGTTTGGTTTCACTAATTGTTGTTTGCGAAAACAGGTATTTGGAAAGCCATGTACGCGAGCTGTAGAGACGGAGGACCGTTTCATATTATTAAGCTCAAGCTTCACGTTACGGCATGCGGCTGCGGCTGGTATTTATTATTATTATGACTAATTGACTAGTGAACTGACCTTGGTTCCTGTCCCGTATCTAAATACATATATACCGTAAAGCTCCAAATAGATCCCGGGGGGATATACGTGAAACTTTGCCCTGGACCCGGGATCAATTAGAGGCCCGGGATCTATTGGAGGCCCGGGATCTATTTTAAACTTTGGCCACGACCCGGGATGTATTAGAGGCCCGGGATCTATTAGAGACCCGGGATGTATTAGAGACCCCGGGATCTATTAGAGGCCCCGGGATCTATTAGAGACCACCCCATATGATTTATTAACGATACCCCCGGGATCTATTAGAGACCCCGGGTTCTATTAGAGACACCCCATATAATTTATTAACGATACCCCCGGGATCTATTAGAGACCCCCCGGGATCTATTAGAGGCCCGGGATGTGTTAGAGTCCCGGGATCTATTGGAGACCCGGGATCTAATAGAGACCCGGGATCTATTAGAGGCACCCCCGGGATGTATTAGAGACCCGGGATCTATTAGAGGCACCCCCGGGATGTATTAGAGACCCGGGATCTATGTTAAACTTTGTTCGGGACCCGGGATCTATTAGAGGCCCGGGATCTATTGGAGACCCGGGATCTATTTGGAGCTTTACGGTACGTATTATTATGTAATGTGTATGTGATGTGTTTTCCTGCAACGCACAATAGGTATTTAATGGACTGGAGTAGCCGTGCAGGTGCAGTGCATGTGTCTTACTTTTATTCACTTAATCCCCATTAAGTTAAGCACTCGAAACTGTGTAAAATAAATATTAACGTAAATGTTAAAACATACAATATTATTTAGGTAGGTAGATACATACTAGCAACTACTATAGCAAGTAGGATGTTTTCTCTGTGTAGTGTGTTGTTTTTCGAAAGAAAAAATAGCAAATAGATCAAGGATCATATAATACTATTAAGTGTACTATTTTATGATCCTTGCAAATAGAGATATTAATTTATGTATACCAAATACTATTTTAAATATATTTAACATGTACCTACCTATGCCTACTTATACATATGTACCAAATTACCAAAGTATTAATACTATTAATAATACACTTACGCAAATAGGTAGAGTACATACCTAGCTATATATATTAAAAAAAGAAAGTATGCTTTTAAATTTTGGCAGGCACGCAGTTTTTATACAACATAAAAATCTGTTAGAGCTTGCAATACCTTTTTAGCGGTGTAGAGGAAGCAAATCCGCATCTTTACAAAAATATCTAAAAGTAATTATATAAATTATATAAATTTATTTTGACTTGACAATTATTTATTATCCAATCGAAAAATAAAAATCTAAAAGCATAACCGTATAGTATAAATCCTTGATAATTTCGGTGGAAAGCTCAGGGCTCTCACAGCTCAGTTCGACATTTTAAATACTAGAAAGATATGGATTTGCATTCAGGAAATATTGCTAATTATAAAGATAATGGTTTGCTTCTACATCTACACTCTACACCCGCGAAATGTAAATATATGCCGTAAGGCTTCTAATCACTGTATGGGTCTTTCGCATTAATCAAATGGACAGAATTTGTTTTCTACCCTGGTTACTAATAACTCCCAGGTCTGACACAAAATTTAACATTTAACTTCCCCCCGCGAGTTATTAGAAGCTTTACGGTAGGTGCAATAAGTAGATTGCGAGGGATGGTGAATATGAATGATAAAAGGGATCGTCCAAAAATAACACCATCAAAAAATTCCCATTTTTATGACCATATGACCCCCTCCTTATTAGCTTAACCATTGCTTAAATGGCTAATTATCTTAAGTTTTTTGTTTCAGTAGCCAAGGAAACCTATTGACCCCCCGGCCAATAACGTTACTTGTGGACGCTCCCAAACTCGCTGAGGAAGTCATAAAGACCGAGTGGCGGGAGTGCGAATGGAATGATTATGTACCAATATGTAACGTGCCTTCACATTCCTGTTCTCTGTAACTTTAAGCCCGCTCACCGGAGGCTCGTTGCCAGAATGGAAAAACGTCCGTCGAACGTTTGTATTAGTTTACATTGAGAATATTAAAATAAAAGGTCGGAGAAAAAGAGTGAATCGTTTTAGCATCGTTTTCCTTTAATGCTCCGTATATTTATTGCTGGAGTCTGGTAAATTAGTATGTATACAGTAGTGTCAAATGTGGTTTTGTTTATTGTGTACAGTGTACAGTGCTCGAGATTAACTAGTGATCACGTCTTTACATGCTGTCAACATTATTATTACATAAACACAATTATTTACGGATGATTTTCAGCCAGTTGGGAGTTTGACTGGGCTGTGACTGTAATATGTTGGACTAACTTTATTCTTGTGACATTTTCTTGTTTCAGTGTAGTCTGCATGCAGTAGGCTGTAGTATACAAGTCAAAGTCTCCAATATTTATATTTCATCATCTTAGTGGTGTTTGTATTTCGTCTTCCGTCAAGACTGTTGAATGTTAAGTTGTTGGTGTATTGAAGTTGAAAATTGTCTTGTAGTTGTGAGTGTTGGGTTGCTGACTTAATAATAAATAATAATATCACCAATTGCCTGTCGCTATACACTTTTGCGTGTAGTGAATTTAAAACGTGGAGTTTTAAACTTCTAAAGTTACCAATTTTTATACCTGCTGCACCTGGTATGAATTATAGAACAGCCGGGCCAAACCAAATCTGATCTAAAGACACTAAAGAGTAAGTACTTAATTACTTTTATCTAACTTCATGCATTATGTATAGATATGTCATAGTCATATAGTACATTTTAAGGATGTTTTTCATTTTAAGAGACGACATTTATATCAGTAATATTATTATGATGTTGAGTTTGAAATTCTACATTCAGCATTGATGATTGGAATTGGAGGTTAGTAGTCACATTCAATTAAAAGCTAACAAATCATACTTAGGGAGACAATTAACAAATAAAGTCAAAGTGTGATGCTTCTCGAGACTTCGGGAGGATCTACTTACTCGTTATTTTTATAATATATACTATAGTTGATAGTTTACTTTTTATTTGGAAAATAAAACCTGTAACAACCTGTATTAACAGTCAGTGGACATTATTTAGATTTAAATGTTTTGGTATTTCAACTACGATTGAAAAGTTACATCTACACATGAACGATGATCAATGATGGTTTTGTGACTAGATTTTCATAAAAAGTTAAAGCCGTCAGTCAGCTCCCTGATTGGTCAGCTGATTTGAACGGATTGAGAATTATATCTAAATGCTGAGTATTTAAATTTAAATGCTGTGCATTTAGAAGTAATTACTTAGTAATTTTTTAGCATTTAAATATAAATACTGAGCATTTAAATCTAATCAGTGTCCACTGACTGATTAATATTAATTTTTAGTCAAGTCTCATCTCCCTTTTTAGTCTCAGTTGTCAGTGAAGTGAATATAGTTTTCATTTTTCAAACGAAAGTGACAATCTCAAATCTGTCATCTGCAATCTGTGAAAAGATTCTTCCCGGGAAACATTTATTATTATTATTATGTAACTTGTAGGTAAGGGTAGTCAATAGTATGGGTAGTTGCTGGCTGACGCGGCTGAGATCCCTGATTGTACAACAATAAATTCAAACTTTGCATTAGAACTAATCGCATGCATGGAGTCATCCGACATCCAGTTCACAATTATTGATACAAATTACTTATAATTTGTTGGTTGATGTTGATAATGTACAAAACTGACATTAAATGAGTAACATAATAATTGCTTAACTTTAATCCCTCACTTCACAGATGAGCAATCGAAGCCAAAATAGCGGAGGAGGCTTGCAGGGGGGAACTAGAAATGGCTGGGGAACCGGGCGTAATCGCGGGGATGAAAACAGTACCAGTAGAAATGGGAATGGGCAGCCAGCAGCAGGTCGTTCTCGTGGTCGCGGTATTGTTGGCCGCAACCAGTTTCACCGTGGGGTTGCCGTTGAACGTCGATTACCAAATCAAAGCTTCCATGAGTAAGTTTTTAATTTATGTAGTTATCTAGTGACTACTGTGTGCTGAGTAGGATGTAAAACAGAAGAGCTTTTAAACTACTAATCGTAAGCTATGAAATACTTAATTAAATTAACAAGAAGACACTAATTACTTATGTAGATATGCATTACATTATGTACAATGCGTCAGCATTTTTGTTCTAGAGTAAGGTAGCAAGCAGTGTTGAGTGTAGTTGATACATTTTCTAGGCATAGTACTAAATATTCTAGTTTCAACACATGCATTAGTATACTGTATACTTGATATTTTTAATCGCATAAAGTAAACAAGTGCGTGCTTTATTACCGACTTTTCTTGTGTTCCTACTTATTTGAGCAGCAGTAGCAGTCATTAATTCCACAAGACAAGAGTAAAGTTCATAAATTCCAGTCATTATTTTTATTAACTTACTGATACGATGGCTTTTGACTTGTGACTCATTTGTTATATCTGTAAATTGTTGACTGTGACTTAGGTTTGTAGGTTTGGTATAATCTCTTCTTGTTTTCGTATGCGTCAGATTATGTAATGTACTGTTATCTGTTCCTCGATATTTCGTTATCGTTGTCGTGTATATAATTTTATTATTTCCTGGATGATACTGAAAAAGTGCTTCACTCCACTTGTGCAGTATCGCAAGGGCATATGCGCTAATTTCCACGACATTATCAATGCATTTGTTCACACTTTAAATACTTGCTTAGATATGAATATTCAATATCCAATATATTATATATTACCAACTTTTGTGGAAATTGAATAATGAGTCATTAATATAAATGTCTTATTTTTATGTAGTCTAAACTATACAATTTTTTAAATAAATGTTGTCAGCCATAAAGCGATTTTTCCTTTGCTAATTCGAGCTCACATTCTAGTTTATTAGTTGTAACAGCGCACCAAAACAAACAGCAGTTGGTAGTTAAGCCTGACTAACCTGCCATCGAAGTTACTACTACTTTAATAATCCAAGATTTCTATCATGGTTGTTAGGACATATTCCCCCAGAAATTTTCCTCCCGGACGTTTTCCGCCTAAGCAGTAACGCCGGACATTTTTCCTCCAATAAAAATTAAACTAATGATATGTAATGTTACGCTGTCATATAAAAGCACGTATTCTGCCGAGATAATGCAAAAATGTTGTAAGCTAGCTAAATGACAGACAAGTTTTAAATATTTTTAAAAATTCCGCAATCTAGAATACAATTTAATTTGCTTAATGCTGTTTACTATATCATCTGTAGTTCGGAATAGGAAGCAAATGAGTATACCTATTTTGAATTTATTTTTGATTCTAACTTTATTAAGTTGCTATTGAGTATGATGATATTGAGTATATTAGTTTCAGATAGGTAATGCAGTTTGATGAGTTTCTCGACTATATTATTATTTCTTCTTACTAGTTAGTAGGTAGTGATGTTTTGCGTGACAATTTGGGAATATTTTAGAGCAAGTGTTCATCATCCCAGCTAGATCAGCTATAGAGTCACACAAATATGACATATACATTATGCAAATGTCTCAGTAGCACTTGTTTTGAAATCGTCGCAGGAATAAAGGACAGAAAACTAATGTATTGGGCTTCCGACGATTCACGGAATTGATAAACATGCCGAATGATGATGTAATCGCATTTCTAGACAAACATTCCAAGAATTTTGCAGAAACAATCAAGCAGGATAATATGTCTAATGATTTAATTGCACTGATTACGCAAGTTATTGGAAAAAAAGTTTGTGGAGACACATCATTACTGGAAATGCGAAATAGTCTCATAGCTGTTGTGGCGGATCCAAAATTTTTGGAAAAATTGCAGAGCTTCACTTTAAACCTCATAGTGTCTAGTTCTACCTTGTCGGGTGATAGAAACAGGTATGGTGTAATTGAATTATGTAATTTTAAATTTTGTCTCAATTTAGCAGGGTTCGGAGGTGGTATAACCACCCTTGGGTAAAACGGTGGTTATACCATGGTATTAACATGTTAATACAGGTAAGGCAACAGATGGTTATAACATGGTAAAACTGGCAATCAGTTAAATATATTTTTTTAAATTCATAAACTACTTTCCCATAAACTCAAGCATCTGATACGACAGAATTTTTCTTCGTAAGTCACCAGATCCTATTTATTCAGCTATTTATATACATCATTTTGCTATCGTAAACTTCGAAATCGAATTCACGAGTCTGCTGCCCGCGCAAAAAATAATAAACTATTTAGTTTTTTTTACTACCTTACAATTTCAGTTTTAGCAAAAGCAAAATGTGTGCTTTATTCTTTAGAATTATTGAAATTATTATATTTAAGTTCCCATAAGGAAGAATGTTTATTTAGTGTATCAGAGGAGGAGGTGAATCAGGAGCTGTAAGGTGATCATTATTGCTAAAGTGAGTTATACATATAAATAACTGTATTAGGTTTATAATATGACTACAGAATATTTGACTCTAGGTAAAGTATATTTAGCTCGAATTCAGAAATTGTGGTTAAAACATTGCTAAAACTCTACACTTGATTTACCTTACATCTTATTAAAGTTATTTTGTTTTTTAAGTTGATATTTGTATTTTTAGTGATTTTTACAGACATACATTACAACAAAATCATTTTAAATGCTAATAAAGAAATAAATGCTAGAAATATAGCAAAAAATATTGGTTTTAGTCTACATATGAATACTTTTGCAATTTTGCCATGTTTTACCATGTTAATACACCTTTTGCCATGTTATAACATGGTTTCTCCCGCTTGGCATGGCAAAACTCATTCTCCAGGTGGTAAAACCGAACCCTGCAATTTAGTCATTATAACTTACAACTTTATTTCACCTATTACATTGAATTAATGTTACAATAATTACTTTTAAATTCATAGATGGGGAAGCAATGCTGCTCCTAACTTTGTGCTAGATTCGTCACCTCTGTGTAACCTAAATAGTATGTGCGACCTGTATGCGTTTGTGTGCACCAAGATGCAGAATCTTGCCTCGGATTATTTGTCGCCAAATATTTTAGGAGCACAAGCAGCTATACAGATGCTTATCTCAAGAGATCAATTATCTGAGGACAGTCAACATGTTCAAAATTTGCAGTACAGATTAAAACAGCTTGAGAAAGAACTGGAGGAGTTTAAGGCTTCGAGAGAGGAGAAGAATTTAGCTAATGAACCGGCAAAACATCAACAGTTTCAAAAAGGGAAGTTGACAGAAAGTGACCTTGAGCGGTTGTACTTAATGAAGGCTGACGATAATTTTGTAGAAGTCAGCGTTGTCCCCTCAACTCAAGAGATTTTGGCTAAAGACGAACCATTCCTCCGTCCTAATTTGGTCAAAGGAAAATATCCATCCGCTCTTACGTATTTGGATGTGCAGTTCCGTCTTCTGCGAGAGGACTTTGTAGCTCCATTGAGAGAGTCTGTGAAGGAGTGGGTAAACAACGAGTAAGCTATAATAGAAAAATTTATTTCATTAACAGTCGACTCGGTTTCTGCCCATATAACAGCAAGTGAGTAGGGTTTTACCCTTACCCTATCTGCACAAGCTTTTGTCATACCGTCCAAATCCATAATTTTTTTTTCAAGATTCATTATTATTGGTTCGCTGAAGCATTAATTGTTATTTTAAGCATAATTTTCACTGACAATTTAATTATTTTTTTTAAATCTAATTTTACTGCATATTAAATCATTTTTTAATTGGTCACTGATTTTTGTGACTTCAAAGCCTAAAAAGTCCACTGCAAGAAAAAATGTATTCCACTGACGGTTAGACAAGTACCACTCCAGTTTAGATTACTACCACTGATCATAAAAGTTAATCCCTATTTTAATAAGAATCATTTTTTGACGGAAAGTTGTGGTGCTTGAAAAATTGGCTGTGCATGACATAATAGTTTAAATTCTGCTTCAATGTTTTGAATTCTATGTAACACTGAATAAGTCTGAACTTGTTAGTTACGGACGTAGTTACGTATTGTCGAATTTTTATAATTATGCACCAAGACCATGTCTATCAAATACAAAAAGCAGGGTTTGGACACCCTGCCCCAGTGCAAGATTATAAAAAATTCGACAATAAATTGATAAATTTTATTATTTCCTATTACCTATATTTATTAAATTACATTTAAAACCAACTAACGATTCACTGCAAATACCTAAATACTGCTAATAAAATACTAAAAATTTTGTACTCCCTAGATCAGACTATTCGGGAAGAAACAAAAAACTTCCACCTGGAACTATACGCTTCTATCACGATGTTAAGCTAAAGAGAGTAGAATGTCTCCAGGAAATTACAGTTCATTCCATGCAATTCTCCATGGGAAATTTGAGGAGAGTAAAATGGGATAAAAGTAAGCGACTTTTAAGTGGATCTCTTGTTCTGTTCACATCAGATAAATTCCAGACTGTTTATTTCGCCACCGTCTACCGACGAGATGAAAGGCAGTTAGTCCATGGAATCGTAGGGGTTGTGTGGGAAGGTCAACGTCCTGAGACGTATGTGGATGTGACTTTCCTCATGGTTGAATGTGAGGTTTACTTTGAGTCTTACCGGTAAGTATTCCACTTAGTACATCTAGTAAGTATGAAGTACCTACCACCTACTTATAATAGTAAGAGATCGCTGTAGTAATTATTTTATGTTTTAAAGTCGATTTAAATTTAAATTTTTGATTCAAGCGTGATCAACACATTCTACACTAGGCATAATACATCACTTAATTTGAGATTCAGTGTCTGCTTCAAGGTATAACGAGCTTAACTGTGTCATCATTGCAGAATTGTTTATTGAAATATTTTAGACACACGCTTAAGGCACTTCAGTTTATGGCTCAACCCGGACCACCTCACTACGATATGCCGCTTCTGCAAAGTTATCGCATGGCCAAGTACATAGTTGACATGTCTACAGAGGAGGTGCCCCCGCCTTTCTATCTTCGTAATACAAATCACAAAATGAATTTCTCCATGGTACTAGCGTGCAATGAAGAAACTATTAATTTATTATCACGTGGCTCACATCAGAATGGGGAGAAAATGATCCCTGAAGAAGTAAATGCTTGGCGAAGCGGGAAAGGGGATCAGGTGGTTTCACTGACTGACTCACGTCTGAAAGAATTGGCTGCTAAAATTAAACCTTTTAATGCGAATGCATTGAATTTGATGGAGTGGCCGACTGCGGAAGATCTTGGGATGGACAAGCCACAGTACTTAGCTTTTCAGTCAGCCATCACTCACGAGTTGAGTATCATTCAAGGTCCCCCAGGAACTGGGAAAACGTACATTGGCTTGCAAATTATCAAATTGTTTCTGTCTAATCCTGAGATAATTTGGGGCTCGTCAGAAGTGGAAGTTACAGGTTTGCCAGAAGAAGCCGAACCGGAAGTTGACGTTCCAGTGCCTCTATTTACAGCCATACAAACGAAATCCCGAGTTTGGGCAGATTTAAGGCGACAATTACTTTCAGTCACCCACCAGTCACCCATTCTCATAGTTTGCTACACAAATCATGCCTTGGATCAATTTCTGGAAGGGATTGTTTCCATCATGAAGTCCTTAAATATTGAAACATTTAGTAATTTAATCCGCTTCGGTGGCCGGTCCAAAGTAGAAGCACTTGCGCCGTACAGTATACGTGAGCAGAGGGATCGTTACAGAAAACTCAAAATGTTTGATTCGTCTTATGCGGCATCTCGAGGTCAGGCAGCTGGCCATTTACTAGCCCTTCAGATTACCAGGGCAGGTTTAAAAGACGTATACAAAGGACTGAGCCAAAAAAGTGGTTCTGGTGTCGTGGATTTCTTCCGCCTAATAAAATTCCTAACAGATGAGAATCACTCGGATGCTGCGATGGAAGTACGAAATTGCATTGAACAAACTCTACCCTCCGAATTACAAATATTCTTTGTGGGACGTACACTAGCCTCATGGCTGGGACTGAATATCGACGATTTTCGTGATAGTAACTTTAATTCAAAGCAAGTCATTCAAAATTCATTTAGGGTTGTTCAAGCCCGAAATGTGTACAAGTCATTGCTTACAGAGAATGCGTTTGATCAAAACGGGGGTGTAGAAAACGCAGAGCAAGAAGAAGGAGAGCTTGAAGATTTTGGATTAAAAGAAATTATGGAAGCTAATCGTCTTGAAGAAGAAATTTCAATGGAAAATGAGAATTTAGCCAAGAGACCTATAATAACTATCCCCTATGTCCTTTTATCTCCTTACAATTTTAAACTTGAGTATTCGAAGCTAGAAGCGGAATATAAAGATGCAGAAAAGAAAAGAAACGGATCAGGAATGAAAGATATTCAGTGTCGTTTCTATTCATTGCAGACTTGGGAGGCAAAATGGCTAAACCAAATGAGATTTATTAAGGAATTATTTGAAGGGGTGAAAGAAGGTAGTATTGAACTTCCAGAAGTAACTCAAGACTTATTGAACCGGGCTCATTTCACTGACACCAAACTACATCCCTCATTAAGTGAGAAATGGAGCATTTATTTCCATGTCCTTCAGCAGTTACAAAAGTCTCTTCTAAAGAATATTATGAAGGTTGAAAGCCAAATAATAATTGCACAGTCAAAATTAGCAGAAGTAAATAATCGTGGAGATGGTTTGATTTTGAAGAAAGCCATGGTAGTGGGTTTGACCACGACAGGAGCTGCCAAATACAATACTCTGCTTCGTATGATGAAATCCAAGATTGGTAAGTTGGTAGTTAAACATTTAAGTTGTTTTAGTTTCGTGATAGGATTAATTTGCGAAATAATGTCCTTTTATGGTTGCAAGTGTAAGAAATCAAATTTATTACAAACTATGTATACGCAGTAATTTTTTGGTATCCCATAATCCCATGTGTTCACTGGCAAAATACTAACCTAGTGTGCGAGTGACATTGCATTCACCAGGTTCAAGGCTGGAAATACGAGCTCTGCTGTAGTTTGGAAGCAGTCGTTAGTATATTCTGTAAAGTAGTATTATCATTATTTACATTGAAAATCAAAGTTTGGCATACGTAGGCTAAAGATCTGTAACACAGCCGCTAATTCAATTTTAGTGAAAACCAAGTAGCATGTAATTTATACATATAGTGCAGTAAAAATATCTGTATTGCAAAAAAAGGCTTAATGGCAAAATCAAGTTGAATACCTCTGCCCATTTCAAAACCATACAACAGGCCTAAAATCTTGATTTCCAAGGCTTTTAAAAGTAACTATTTAAACATTGAATTTAAATATATAATATATTCCGCATGTGAAAATTTTAGTCAAGTTTTGTTTTTAAAGGCTTAAGGCTTTTATTATTCTTGATTTTGAAAGTCTTGATCTTTTCAAGAATTTTTTAAAACCTGTTTAGTGTACACAATTAAAATCATATTGTTTTATGTAGAAAAACTTGATTGTTTATTTCACTTTGTAATTGAATCTATCTGCATGCCGAGGCAAAACAGTTCAGTATGTACATGTCAAGTAAAACGATGTATTACGTACTGTACTATTAAATAATGTTAGTCTAAAATTACTAATATAAAAATACCACTAAAATAGTATTTACCACACCATGGCCGAACCGAACCCTGTCTCCTCTGGTGAAGGAACTAACGCACACCTGGTAAATAATTGGCCGGTGAACACACGGGGAATCAATTCTTTATTGCTTATTGATCTGTCGGACAGACAGAGCAGGTCCAGATTTAACGTTAAATTACATGCCTAATTTTGGATTCCAAATAACTGAGGAAGAGGGCAAAATGGTTTTGAGAAATGATGTAGATGCTTGTAGCGTGTGTATTATATTTAATGTATGCACGTTTAATTATGAATGCAGTTATCGTAGAGGAAGCTGCAGAAGTTCTTGAGTCTCATATCGTCACATCAATCACTGAACATTGCGAGCATTTAATTCTCATAGGTGAGTCATTAGTTTTTTGGTCATTCATAGAATTCCACTAAAATTCATAACTGTAACAACAAAGCTTTATCGAATTTTTATTTAAAGGTGACCATCAGCAACTACGACCGTCCACAACAGTTCATGAATTAGCAAAGGACTATAATCTGGATGTATCCTTATTTGAGCGGCTCATCAATAACAATCTGAGCTGGCATTATCTTAAGGTAATTTACATTTTTTTATTGTGACGTACCCTGGCCTGTTTTTTAAAATAGGTTCTCGCAAGTTCTGTTAAATTTTTAGCTTTTCAGATCCGCAATTTACTTTATCCTCGCGTTGTATTATCTGTACGTGGGTTCGGGTAGGTTTTAACCATTACAATAACTGGTTGGTCAATAAAATTGAATATGTATCAAATAAACGACATTTAACTCCGTAGCCATGTTTGGCTCGCAAATTACGCTCCCGCTTTCTATTTCTGCTCTTCTAGACTCGCGTTTTATTATAGAATGTACAGTATTGCCACTATGGACATGTTATATTAAATTTTCCAGTACTGAAAAATCCGAATATAAAGGACTCCGGGGGACCGGCAGAATCTGTCCCTTATAACCGGAATCCCTTGTAACCGTTTACGAGATTTCCATTGTAAGCGGAGACATCATAATTAAAATTTATTAAATTATTTAAAACAGTCAGTTTGCTTATTCGACTTATTACACTTAAGCTAATATCGGTTTCTCTGATTATGTGTGTTTGCGTTTTGCTTCAGAGCCTTTAACTTTTGCAATAATTTTTGTCTTAGTTCAGTTAGTAACGAGCTTCTTTTCCTCTTCGTCGACATTTTAAACTGAATGAAGCTTCTAAGTTTACGTTTAAAGTCAGAGCTACTATCAACTTAAATCCGGATATTTTTAACATTGGAAACATGTAGCTGGCCAACCAAATATTTTAAATATATCCCTTAATTAGCAATTACTGCACTTGCAGCTTCTGATTAATTTAATGTGGTCATTAGAGCTTGAATCTCGGTAAGAACCGACAACCGACCACGACGATGAAAAGAAACAAATTTTAATGTAAGTTTTTGAGTATAAGTAACCTACCGTATATCATGAATAATACAGGGGTCTGTAATGCTACGTGGGTCTGAATAGTAGGCGGGGCGTAGTATTTTGGGAAGTACGGTAGGTAAAGTATAACGGATAATTTCCGTTTTTTATGATCCTCATAATAATAAAATTCAAATAATTCTGTCCGCCCTTTCTGTCCGCTGTCCGCTGTCCCCTCTATTACCTTATATATTTTAAATGCAGCACAACGCATGTGAGCGTAATAAAGTTTTAATGCATAGTATCTCCCAGATACGTTAAAATCACTCTATATGAGTAAGGTTTTGGAAATCTAAACAATAAATGAATAAAAAATCCGGCGCTTCGCGCCGGATTTGTCGACCGTGGGCGGGCCCGAAGTAGATGCTGAGCTTTAACAAATTCGAAAGACAATTTATGTTACGCTTAAAGATGGTATTAGATTTATGGAAGTTCCCTACAATCAATAAAACATATACGAATGTGCGTAGGCTGTAGTTAAATACAGCTGAAATTTTTTGCACCATTCACAAATGACGTCATTTATGGAGTTCCCTACCATCAATAAGCCATATATGGAAGTACGTGGCATGTAGTTCAGAAACGCTAGAATATTTTTGAGAATTGCATGATTTACAAATGACGTCATTTTTGGAGCCTCCTCTAGTATCAATAAGCCATTTACGAATGTACGTGGCAAGCAGTTAAAAAAAGGTAACCCCGGCTTGGTGGCTTGGAGATGTAATGCATCGCCTTGTCACCAAGTCGGGGCCAGCCAGCAGTGCTCTGGATTGTGGGCAGTGGGGGGATGGGGCTTGGTGGGGCGTTGGGGGAGTTGAACGGGGTGGGTGTGAGAGTCTAAAGTGTTTGGGTGCTGGTTGTATTTATCTGTGGTACTTGGTACCTGAGACAGAGATACAATCAGCTTAATAGTAGTACATCTACTTGCCTGAACACTGTACACTCAGTGTATAGACTCAAGATTCATCTCGAAGTTCCTCTCTTCCTCGTCCACTACAGGCCGTCGCCAACTGTCCGCTCTCGTTAAGAGTTACTGCTGGCGGGTTAGGAGCGGAGCGAATGCGAAGCTGTTGCAGTCCTGAGAACACTGTACCAGTTTCGTTCTACTCTTCTTCGTTGTCCTCGGCTAAGCCGGAAAAATACAGACTGTAGGCATCTGGTGAAAACCAGTATAAATATATTTCTTTCAAGGAGTACGTCGGTGTTTAAGACTATATCAGTATACTAGTTGAACTAGAGTAAGATGAAAAAAGTTGAACCACTACACGCGGTCAAGTGTATCATACACTTGTACCTTCCTAGTGGTTCACATATCAATGTTGTATGATAATAACAGTAGGTTATACCCTCGAGGTGAAAAACCAGCTGTATAAAATACACACATATCTATCTATCTATCAGTTAAAAAAAGGTTGCAAAATATATTGAAGTTAAAAATGGGGGTCTCAAAAGTTATGATATTTGAATGACGTCATTATGGACAATCTTTAAATATCTAGAACCTATATAGATAAGTCCGTGACATGTTGTTAAAACAGAATGGAAACAAATTTAAAGTTGAGACTGGGGATACAAGAAACTATAGTATTTGTACGACGTCATTATGGACGATCCGTGAATATCTTTAACATATATAGGCACGTCCGTGACATACAGTTAAAATGGGTTGGAAATGAATTCAATGTTGGGACTGGGGGTACTAGAAACTATGATATTTGAACGACGTCATTATGGACGATACCTGAATATCTGTAACATATTTAGGTAAGTCCGTTACATATATAGTTAAAATAGGTTAAAAAAAATTAAATGTTGGGACTGGGGTTTGTAAAAACTATGAAATTTGAAGGACGTCATTATGGACGATCCCTGAATATCAATAACACTGAAGGACGTCATTATGTGCTCAGCATCTAAAAATGGTTAAATAAATTAAAGGGAGGGAGGGAGGGGGGCCTAAAATTATAATATTTTTGAAAAACGTCAATAACGGACGATCCCTCACAATGTTTGTACATGGAAAAATTTCGGAGTTGCTTTATTCAACTACTAATTGTGGAAAAACTATTAGTGTGATCTCAATTAAAAAATATCTATAACTATATAATATGGGTAAGTTCAATACATGCATGTTAAAATAGGCTGGAAAAAATTTTAATCGTGGAAATAGGAGTACCTAAAACTATGAAGGATGTCATTATAGACGATCCCTTAATATCCATACCTAATATAGGTAGGTAAGGTCATTACATGTAGTTCAACCAGGTTAGAAAAAAAATTTAAAGTTCAAAATGGGGGTATATAAAACTATAATATTTGAGGGACGTCGTTTATGGACGATCCGTACCCATCTACAACCCATTTTTACAGTTGATGATATCATTTAAATGGGTACGTGCATATGAAGATTCCCCATTTGCAGTATGTTTAACATCAGTGGAAATGAGTGGGGGGGTCAGAAAATTGATCAATCGAGATGGCATCATTTGTAAACGCACCTTACCATTCAATTTCGTATGGTATTTATACACACGAAAGGCAATGCTAAGAGTGAGAAGCGTACGCCGAACGTCAAACGTACCTAGGTACGTGGGTTCAGTGGCCGGTATGTATTGTAGCGATAACCGAAAGACAAGGATGGCATAAATAAATTTTACATGCAAACAATGGCAGCTTTATCTTTTCCAGTCTTCTCTTTCGGTTGCCTCAGCACTTTGGTTCGCCCGTTTTTGAGCTCTTTCCTTTAAAAATTTCTGACATAGGTCCAGTAATCAATTTATTGTGAATAAGTTGTTAGCCTAATTACAACGAAAAAACAATACAGACCTGCTCAGTCGCATTTCTGGTCATATAAAATTTTAAAAACAAAAATCCGTGCAAACCTGTGACCTGTAGTGTACGGCCAACGGACGGACGGACGGACGGACGGACGGACATGACCATTACAATAGATGCTTAAGCTCAGCATCTAAAAACCAATGAATAGCAATTTCAACACCTTGCCAGATTTAATTGTCAATTTCTTAAAAGATAATAAAGCTATACAAACGCGCAATATACTGTTCGATAGACAATTAAATTCTGTATTCGGTGCATTAATAAATGAGTGCCATTAGTGTTTCACATTGACTGTATATTTAAAAAAATAACCCAAAATGAAATATTTGTTAGTTTTTAGCTATAAAAATATTGTTTGTTCATGGTTTTCGCTGTTCAAATATTCTTTGTCCGTGCAATTGGTTTATAGTTTCTTGGATTGGCAAATAAAGGTATGACTAAAGAGAAGGCTTAAGCGATATTGAAACTATGGTATTGTTCACATTACGATCATCATAATATTTAAATTTAAATAACAATATTAGTTGTCCAGAATGGTGCTAAAATCTTAACCCTTGAGCTGCTTGCGCTGTTAAATCATTAAATGCTGATAAAGTATGACGCTTTGGCTAAATATAATAATAATAATTTATTCATTGGGTCGATTTAACCGAAGTTCATACAACCAGACTCAACCAGTCACTGTGGGTGAGGAAGTAGGAGGCTACCGCGTTAGAGCGTCTCGGTCTTTGTACCCTTTCACCTATCCCCGTTCCCTCCTCCACAGTAAAGGAGTCTCATTCCCTAGGCCCCTACAGTAAGTAGTGGTCACTAAGGAGCACCGAAGGAGATTGGGTTTCAATCAACCATCCAGTGACGTTTACCGTACAACACCGAGCCGTAAACGATTAGCAGTGGCCGAGGATTGAAGACGGGTCTGAGACTGTAAATTTCGTTACAGTCTGCAGTCCTAACCGCTCACCCAAGCACGCCTGCTGCTTTGGCTAAATATATTGAGCTCCAGTTATTTAGCTACATATTATTTACAGCCAATAAATACCCTATATTATGACACTACAGTGCAGTCCATGGGTACATATATCGCAGATCATTGTTAAAATTAGCGTGTCTAAATCACCTCATTTTTGACAGTTCACAAAATTTAGTACGGTGTGATGGCTAAAACAATTCTAAAGTTTATTACTAATACTCATAAATATGCATTCAAAAATTATGCAACGCACACGGTATATTTTAAATAAAAAAATTCTAAAGATAGTCCCCTGGCACTGGCACATCGTCACCTAAATTTAATGATCCCCTGACACATAACCATCTGTATGTAATTGTCCCCCGCCCGTAAGTAATGGTTCCATGACATGTGGTCCCCTGCCATATTATCCCCTAGCATATTGACTTCTGACATATGGTCGCCCGTGAGTAATGGTTCCCTGCTATGTCGCCCGTATTTAATGGTCCCCTGAAATACAGCCCCCCGTAAGTAATGGTTCCCTGACATGTGGTCCCCTGCCATATGGTCCTCTGACGCATTGTCGTCTGACATACGGTCGTCCGTATGTAATGGTGCCCTAATATATGGTCCCCTGTATGTGATAGACCCCTGATAAACGATACCCCGTGTGTAATAGTCCCATGGCATATGATCGTTTGCATGTACAGTAGTCCCTCGCTTATATGATATAATTAAAACCAGGCCCCTATCATATAAAAAAAATATCATAACTTCGAGGTAATTTTTTATTCATGTATGGTTAAAATTTGTTATGTTGTAAAAGGTTAAAATAGGTATTTCATTGCAGTTTAATAAGTGCTTACTGGGTTCAAAATCAATTAGAATAAAATAATACTGATATATAATAAACTTAAATAACTTTAGAGCGACCAATAGATTTTAGATTAGTTTTTTGTCATTATTTTAAAAAACAAAACGTAGTTATAACTTAAAACTTCAAAATATAACAACTTGGTAAATAAATATTTCCTTAATTTCTTCTTATTATTCAGAAGTATCATAACTCGGATTTTGGTATCATAACTTCGAGGGATCAAAATTCGAATTTTCGTATCATAACTTCGAGGGTATCATAACTTCGAGGATCATATAAGCAAGGGACTACTGTAATTGTGCCCTGACATGTATGGTCCCCTGTTTGTAATTGTGCCCTGACATATGATCCCCCGTATGTAATGGCCTCTTTATATAACGGACGCGTGACAAATATTACCCTATATGTAATTGACCCCTGTATATAATGGACCCCTGACAAGTGGGACGGCGTATGTAATGGTCCTCCAACATATTATGGTGCCCCGTTTTTAATGGTCCCCAGCCATTTGGTCTCTTTTAATAGTTCTATGACATTTAGTACGTCCGTATAAGTAGCACGTTGTCACTGCAACATGTAAATGAAACGTGAAGTGTCTTCGTATACTTACGTTATTAAAAGTTCCGACGTAATACGAATAAATTGCTAATTTTTTGTAATATGATGAAATAAAAGGATAACTATTTCGGTTGAAACAGTTTTGAATTTTTTCTACATCATTGGGCTTTCGTTATTTGTTACAATAGAATCTGTCTGTTGGCCGTGTAGCTGCTGCAGGTGCCCGGCAGATTGCTTCTGACTGCTGAATTATGCAGGGTCGTCCGCGCCCACGCTTATCCATGTCTATTGGAGAAGGCTAATTAACTAGACTCTGAATAATTTTTTGGGGGATTTCCAGGCACACAACTCACAACCTCATTCTCTTCTTAATATTTATTTTCAAAACAGCCGTTTCGTTTGCCTCCTTATCCTTAAACAAAAGTGCGCAAACGCGGATAGAAATACTAACCTATAGTGGAGATCCGCTCTGTTACTGCAATCTACTGAATTTGTACTTTAAAAAAACCTAAAATAAAAAACCTATTTATTTTATAAAAGTTAAAGTCTTAAATGTGCACTCACATTACAGTTTAGAGAACCTTTCTCTCCTTTACTGACAATTTCAAACCAGTTCTACATAAATCTGCATTCTACAAAATTTAAATCTCTACATAATCTTCATAATAATAAAATTTAAATCTCTACATAATAATAAAATTCAAATCTCTACATAATAATAAAATTCAAATCTCTACATAGGGTTAACTTACGCAGCTAGCAAAAGCAATCAAAAGTAGAAATGCGCTAAGCATTTGTAACTGCAATTGGCTCATTATTTTACCCTAAATTCATTATAAAATAATCCCTATTTAGTTTATAAAACATGAAAGAAATATTAAGCGTGCATTCACATCACAGTTTATGGAACATTTTTGTGTACCTAAATTTTAAGTACTATTGATTTAAGCTAATATTGGTAGTTAGTAATTTTTATTTCACATATGCATAACTGTATGTCGTCGTTTTGTTTTTATATTGTTGAAGGAAAATAGAAACAAGTTTTAATTTACAAATGCCACTTTAACCTCGATGAATTCCGTCCGTAGGACGGGCCACACTACTAGTGAATTTATAATATGCATTTACAAAAAATATTTGTCTTCCTACTCTCCTATTATTAATTGTAGGCACAACATCGTATGAGACCAGAGATTTGCAAATTACTTGTACCAGCCATTTATACTGACCTTGAAAACTACCCAAATGTTCTGGAGTATCCAAAAGTTCTTGGCTTCCCCAAAAACTTGTTTTTTGTAACTCACCACGAACATGAAAAAGCGGTGAGTTGTGAAAAATATAAATGCAGTAAATTAAAATTATGCACTCTTTATATAATTATTTGCTGTTCCAGCTTATTTTTGTTTAAGAGTGTGTACATGATATGCAAATATACATAGCTAACATTTATTTTTACTTACAGGATAAAGATTCTATGACTAAGTCAAATGAGTACGAAGCCAGATTTTTAGCGAAATTGTGTCGTTACATAATGCTGCAAGGATATCAAGCGAGCCAAATCACTGTTCTTGTGCCATATATTGGCCAGATGTTTTTGGTTAAAAAGGTTAGGATTATATAAACATAATTATGCTTCCGTTTTTATTTCAGATAAGAAATACCTGTTTCAGAAAACGAAATTACATTAGAGAAATTGTTTTTTTATGTAGCTCATGAACGACGAAGGGAGAACCTGTCATGGAGTTCGTGTTACTGCTGTTGATAATTTTCAAGGGGAAGAGAACGACATAATTCTTTTATCTCTTGTTCGCAGCAACGAAGATAATGTTAAAAATCGTGTTGGATTTCTTAGGACCGATAACCGAATCTGTGTAGCGCTTTCACGGGCAAAGTATTACGATTGTTTGTATTTGTGTTTTATAATTTATTATTGATAATACTTTTTATGCATTTCAAATCAGTTAGTTGAGCGATAGTTTCTAATTTTTAAAACCTCTTTTTATGATTTTAAGACATGGTATGTTCATAATTGGAAACATGGATTGCCTTCTAAGTTCAAAATCTAAAACATGGGCAAAGATATCAGACGAATTCCATGACCAGGATAGCATTGGAAACAAATTACAATTGAAATGTCAAATTCATGGAGACATCATATCAATTGCGTCTCCCGATGATTTCCAGCGAAAATCTCCAGAAGGTGGCTGCACTAAACCATGTCTAGGAATTCTGCCTAGTTGTAATCATTCTTGCCGGCTGATTTGCCATGTTTTTGATAAAGATCATATTGAGTACAAGTGTCAGCTAAAATGCAATAAGCCCTGCTCAAAGCCCGAGAAACATCCCTGCCCGCATTCTTGCTATGAAATCTGTCCCCCTTGCGCTGAACTTATGATGCGAGATTTGCCGTGTGGTCACGTTGATTACCTTCAATGCCACATCGACCATTTGACATATAAATGCTCGAAAATTGTTTTGAGGACATTGTCATGTGGTCATGAGAAAGAGTTGTCGTGTCATTTACCTGTAAGTGAATACACATGTAGAGAGAAAGTGCCAAAAAAATTGGACTGTGGTCACGTCAAGGTTTTGCTCTGTCCGACGCCAGTAAGTGAGGTGGAATGTAGAGTAGAAGTTGAGAAAGACTTACCTTGCGGTCATCAGGGTAGAATGTTGTGTAATTTTGATCCCGAAGAGTTTACCTGCAAAATGTTGACTGACAAAACCTTGCCGTGTGGACATCAGCAGAAAGTTCAGTGCTTTAAAGATGTTCATTTGGTGAACTGCGTAACAGTTTTGAAGAACGTGATGCCTGAGTGCGAGCACGAGGTAATAAATAGCATGAATTACTAAAAATATTTATTTTGTTAAATTAAATTAATGTAATGTAATGAGAAATGCAAATATATGGCGCTTTAATTGCAGTACCTACGTAAGTAAAAGCTGTTTGTAGTAACGTTATACATGCATCGTTGTACAGTTACGAGGAAAACGTTAGCGTTGTTTTTTCTACACGCTCTCAATGTTTAGCAGACCTTTTTACACATCCCTGCCTTTTTTATGTACGTCTACCCGAATAGTAATGTTAACTTTTTAAATATAATTTTAGGTCGATGTTTATTGTTTCAAAACCAGCACACCAGTAGACTGGATTTGTCAATCACAGTGCGACACTCGGCTGGATTGCGGTCATGAATGCACACTTAAGTGTCATACTCAAGATGACCCTGATCACGTAAATTATAAATGCAAGAAACAGTGCTCGCGGGAATGCGACTGGAAGCATCCCTGCAAGACGAAGCACAAATGCTATGAGTCTTGTGACCCTTGTAGGGTTAGGGTTGATAAGACTTTACCATGTGGTCACGTAATTAAACTTACTTGCTTCGTGGACCTTAATACATATAAATGTAAAGAGGCATGCCAACTTACGCTTAGTACTACCGACTGTCCTTTCGGTCATACATGTTCAAAAAAATGCTCGGAATCTTGTGCTCCTTGTGTTGTAAGTTTCCTGTTCTATACAATAATTTGAATGACATACTTTTTCATGTTAAAACAATATTCTTTTTAATACGGAG